>VZTV01054899.1:0-20331 GCA_013400875.1 Anhinga rufa
TGGTGTGTGAGGACTCCTGGAAGATGGACCTCTTCCAGTTGTGTGTGAATGCTGGGTTTTTTGTTGGCTCCATAAATATTGGCTACACAGCAGACAGACAGGTAGTATGTAGACAGGTGTGAGAAGAGCTGTTTCTTCTGGCTATCTGCTTTCTGCATGTCACTGAACAATGTTCATGATTCAAAGAGGAAATGCATGCAATTAAAACTTGATTCAAAAGGCCCATGTGTCACTTACAAAGAGGTGGATGGTGGTTCTTAAGCCCCTGCTTTTAAAGGCTGTACCACAGACCCAGGAATCCAAGGAAATGCCATGGTGCTGCTCCACTTCTATAGCCTCTCAGAGGCTGCACGGGGAATTTGCACATTCACAAGTGAAGAGATTTTGTTTTCTTTCACAGTGGCAAACTGCAATGCAAGCTCAGAGTTTGAGATGAAATTTTAACTCAGGCACCAAGAACTATTTGCCATTATTGTGATAAAGTTGTTTCACATTAATTGTAACAGTATCCAGATGGCCATAATCAGTTTCAAAATAGCAGAGTTTTTCTCAGATACAGAAATAGAAGTTGCTCCTTCTAAATTTTCTTTGGTTCCCCTTTTTCTCAGTTGTCTCTGTATGTAGATGGATCTAGATCTTATTATCCCTCATCTCCTCTTTTCCATCACAAATGTCATTGTGCCATGTATCTGCCCAGTGGGGTTTTTTTTAGGTTAGACTGAACAAATTTAATGCTTTGTAGCTGACTTTCCTGTGCATGTTTACAAAATTTTTCTGTAAAATAGCAAGAGAGGCCAAGACTGGAATTTGAAGAGGTGAAGGCAACACAGGATGAACAATCCTTCTGTAGAGTCAGTCTGTCTTGGAGAAATGTTTTTTTCTTTGTATTCACAGAACATAGGAGATCACAGTGAGTGATAGCCGTTTCCTTCCATGCTGATCAGGCCCCCAAATATTTCTTTGTTGGAGAGATATTGCCACCATTCTCTTCTTTTCACTTTCCCCCTCCTCCATGGGGGAAGGTCTACGGGAAGGGGCACAGCCATCCCCCATAGCACTTCTGCAGTGTCACAAAATAAGGATGGGACTGTGTTTGTCTCGCTGGTCCCTGCTCCCATGTTTCACTGCAGGTGAACACATCATCAGTTAAGTTGTGCATGCCTCCTTTGTGGGGAAAGTGGCTACCACGCTCCTAGCTAACCCAACCTGTCCCTTCACACAGAAAAACCTGCTTGTGAAGAAGCTCACCTGTGCACAGATTGGACAGACTGCTTTCCAGTCCTCAGTAAACCATTATCTTACTGCCAGTGAACCAGACCATGATTTTTTTTAACTTTCTGCTTAAGCAGATTTTTCACCAGAAGATACTAATTTATCAAAGTAACTCTTTCTGGCCACATCTTGTGTGCAGCTACACCCTTGGCAAAAAGCTGTCTCACGTGAAAGACATCAAATGGCTACAGCAGTACTGAACATATCCTATATCCAATCTTCAGTCCTGGGCTGGAGTCCACTGTCTAATTTGAAGGACGAAGGCTGACATGCTTATGACAAATTTTGCTTTTCTTCACAAGCATTTTGAAAGGTCTTGGTTTCTTTTTTGCATCAGAAACATATGTCAGCCCCCCATCCTTTCTTTCCTTTAAACCCAAATTCTTGTTTACTGGCCAATCTTCTAGTGAATTTAAAAGTATCCCATCCTTTTTCCCAGCGCTGATGCTCAGCTAATAATGCACGGCTTATGGGAGCAAAGGTGGGGATATGTAGCAGCCACTCATCCAGGCATGACAGGAGGTGAAACAGCAGTGAGCAGATCATGCGACCATCAGAGGCACCACTCTTCAGATCACCTTTTCAGCAGAGAGATGGATTCAGCAATCATGTTCATTCAAGCAAAGGCATTCCTTGGCAGCATATCGCTGTGCAAGCCAATAGAAACCAGAGCTCCCAAACACACAGCCACTTATATCTGAAATGTTAACGGTCAAAATACTGAATGATCATTTTACCAAGGCTTATTATCAAGCAAAATATCATTGTTGCTAAGATAAAGCACATGCATGTCATAGCGTCAAGGATTTTCTATTCCTCTGCTCACTGCCATCCTGCCCCAATTCACCGTGGTCCCTGCACTGCAAGCGCACACGAGCAATACAAAATCCCATACCCAGAGAGTGTGTGCTTAGGGCAAAAACAAACCCAGAAGTCTCAAATTTAGTAGAGGGAATGGGAAAAGGCCCATGAATTCTGTGTTTCCTGGATTGGAGATATCCATCCTCTTCTCATCAGACGGCCTGAGTGCAGCTGGAGTGTTAGCTTTTCCCTGCACGAGATTGCTGCAACCCACTGTACTCAGGACAACTCCTGGCAATGTTTCATGTTGTTCAGGGGAGGTTTCATAATCTCTTTCCAAATGCATTTCTCTCAGGGATTAGACCTACTCATTCACTTGATTGGTCTCTGGGCACACATCCAGGTGCTGACTTTGACATTAAAGAGTCATAGGTGTCTTGGAAATGGCACCCCTGTGTCCCTAGAGAGCTCACGAGGTCAGTGCTAACATGCAGCAATTGTACCTCTACCACTAAAAGCTGCGGCCCAGGGAAAGGGTCTTTGCAGGAGAGGGCTCCTCTCATGGTCTGATGAGGCTCTCTTGGGCTAAACTTTAAGGCAAGGCAAAAATTTCTCTATGTCAGGCTCATGACAGGAGGAAAGTTTGAGCAATGGTATCTGCTGATGTTATTGTGGAGAACAGAAGACATTTATTTTGGCTGGCATTTATCATGCTATCATGCTATTTTTGTTAGTGGACATTGACTAATCTAATGGATTTTATAAATCATACTTCTAACTGAATATATATCTCTGTTAGCTAGAAAACAAATCCCTTTCAAGTGTTCCAGTAAGCTTGCTTATTTTGGAAACAATTTCTTTCTGACTTTCAGTGAGTCACAGTGATACAGGGAATGACAAATAACAGCGATGTACAAGACCCTCTTCAAGAAGTTCTCAATAGTCACCAAGGTTGATGAGAAAATAGGTAATGATCACAATTATCAAACAAGATCCCTATTAAAAGGCTATTGCAGCTCTGAAAGATGGGCTGAAGAGCCACACCAGAGCATTTCTTGAACTCATTAGCTAAGTAATTAACCAGAAGTGAATGACAACCTGAAAACACAGGACAGGGGAGTCTCCTGAGCTTCCATCAAGATGAAAAATGCTTCAAAGGCAAGACCAGATGCAGACTCCTACCCAAAATGTACAGAGAAGAGGGGGACAAGGACAACCTCCAGCCTCTTCAAACCTTTTGGCTTGCCACCCTACCCTGCTGGCAGCTGAACCTGTTTCTTCTCTTTTCATAAAATCGTAGAATCGCTTAGGTTGGAAAAGAACTTTAAGATCATCAAGTTTAACTGTTAACCTAGCAATGCCAAGTCCACCACTAAACCACGTCCCTGAGCACCACATNCTCACTACAACCTCCTTTCAGGTAGTTATAGAGAGCGATAAGGTCTCCCTTCAGCCTCCTCTTCTCCAGGAGACCCCAGTTCCCTCAGCCGCTCCTCACAAGACCTGCTCTCCACACCCTTCACCAGCTTCGTTGCCCTTCTCTGGACACGCTCCAGCACATCAATGTCCTTCTTGTACTGAGGGGCCCAAAACTGAACCCAGGATTCAAGGTGTGGCCTCACCAGGGCCGAGTTCAGGGGCACCATCACTTCCCTGCTCCTGCTGGCCACACTACTCCTGATACAAGCCAGGATGCTGTTGGCCTCCTTGGCCACCTGGGCACACTTCTGGCTCATGTTCAGCTGGCTGTTGACCCACATCCCCAAGTCCTTTTCCACCAGGCAGCTCTCCAGCCACTCTTCCCCAAGCCTGTAGCGTTGCATGGGGTTGTTGTGACCCAAGTCCAGGACCCGGCACTTGGCTATGTTGAACCTCATGCGAATGGCCTCAGCCCATTGACCCAGCCTGTCCAGAACCCTCTGCAGATCCTTCTTACCCTCAAGCAGATCAACATTCCTGTCCAACTTGGTATTGTCTGCAAACTTCCTGAGGGTGCACTCGATGCCCTCATCCAGATCATTGATAAAGATATTAAAAAGGACTGGCCCCTACACTGAGCCCTGGGGAACACCACTTTTCTTCTTCCCCTCTGCAGGTTTGGCCACAAACTCTGCCTTCTGGTCACAGTCCTCATCAGTTCAGCCTCAGGGATTCTCTTGGCCTTTGCACCAAGCTAGACCTAGACATTGATCTTCTGCCTGATACAGGAACTGGACAGCAAGGGGGGCTGGCTGACAGGCTATGTCCTCAGTTATGGCAGCTTGCAACTACACTTTCTGGACAGGAACCCCCTGTTTACTAGCAGGGCCAACCCCCACTGGTTCCACCCAATTTTTAAGAAACTGCGTATAACAAGAGCAGACAGTGACATTGTGCTAATTACTGCCAAACTGCACCACTTTGCTTAAATGCAGGTGTTTATGACCTAAGCTTGAGCCAGCTCATAGACATAAATGGATTAATTAGGAGGCAGCTCTGAAAACTAGGGAATGTTCATACCTGAAAATGCACGTGCCAAAATGAAGGACAAGGTCTAGAGACAAGAACTAACTGAAAACACTGCAAAGATGTGTAACACTTTTCCAGGCAAGGCAGCAAGTGGTGCTGTGAGAGATAACACTTGTGTTTTACAGCCTCGGTGCCAGTATTATTTTTGTTGTGCTGTTTCACATGCTTGGCAATGGGGAGGCTCTATTCCCAAGCCGTGCAGGAGGAGGGAGATGGAGGCAAGCAAGTGCCAGCTGTCTATTTTATGTTCCCATTTAGTTCTTAGCTAGAAGGAGTGGGAGGAAGAAAGCAACATTTGGCGTCTGTTGATGGGTGAGGTCCTGACACCCTCGAAAGCAGGGTCAAAGTCCCCAGCTGACCGGCAGAGGAGGAAGAGTCAGGACTTGCCCTGTGCTCTACACCAGGGACCTGTCCAAACCCACATCTGTGCACCATGCCACAGGGTCATAGCTAAGCACAGGGGCTCCACATGTGTTTAGCTAGCAGGAGTTTTGGTGTCCCTGTGGTTCTCCAAACCAATTTATTTCCTCTGTGCCTCATGCAACTTGTCCTTGTAGTTGCAGAATTTGTCAGCTCAAGCCACCGGAGGGCAGCGGGCATTACTTACCAGATTGCCTTTAGCCTGGGACTCCATCCTCACTGCCTTGGCTTATGCGCTGCCGCACTGGAGATGGCTCCAGCTCATGGTCACACCGCCCAATTTCTTCTTCCTGTTCTACTATTGGTAAGTGCCCACTGTTACAGCTCCCAGCACCACCGAGCCAAAAATGAGGGACTGTAACTGGGAGTTGAGGCTTCTCTGTAGGGATCAGCCATAGTGCTACACACAGGATTTCTAAGATGACATTGGATCAGATCCAACATTTTTTCTGTTGTTCTCTTCCCCCTGCCCAGGACTTTAGTCTGAATCACCTAAGAGCAAGGGACACCTGCAACATGTCATAACGCTTCTGTGTTTGGAGTCCTTGCCACCCATCACAAACTAGTAAGTCATTATTTCTTGAACAGTACTTGAGCTACTGTGAGAAGTGAGTTTTTCTGAGCATTGATTAAAATAGCTTTTTTTTTCTAATGCAATCAACAGACTTCTGCTGACTATTGGCAAAAAAATTGAGTGAAAATGCTTCTTAGAAAGTTTCATAACCAGATCAGGGAACAGATTTCAGAGGGATTTTTTGTTTAGTTTTTTTGGAAAGTTTATTTTTAACACGGAGAAGCTGAATGATCAGGTTTACAACTGTTCTTTTTATATCCACGGACTGATAGCTATTTCTAAAACATGTCAACAGAATTTAGCTCAGACTAATGTTCCCAAACTATGATAAACTGGTTTTAGCCTTTAAAAAAAAAAAAAAAAAAAGGCTATGTTGTCATTCAAGTGGAGCACAAATCAGAGTGTAATCACTGTCAGAAACAGCTACAACTGAGTTCAATATTGCCTGTGGATATTCAATACACCGTAGGATCCTAGCCTGAGGAACTCAGGCCCATTTTCATTTTCTGTGTACCAGTAATGTGTATTTTCCTTCCCCACAGCTGTCGCATTTATATGTGTTGCAGGTGTCTGCCTGAGTCTCCCAGGTGGCCCATAGCTCAAAAGCAAAATGACAAAGCTATGGAAGTTATTAAGAACATCTCCAAGGGAAATAAAAAGAAGCTACCTCTCTCTTTCCAGGTGACTGCGCTGCATTTGCTGCATATACACAGCAAATAGTATTATGAGTTTAGGATTGATTTGGGTTTGGAGTAGGGAGCAGCTTGGAGACCAAAAAAAATTGCAGTTCCCTAAAGCAAAGGCAAATGAGCTTTCTTCTCTTTGACTGCCTAGACCCTCGCAAAGCGTATTTGGGAAAAGAAGCTTGCAAAAATAGCCAGCAGACAAGAAAAACTCTTCTTTTAAGTAGTATCGACCAACAGTAAACTCACCAAATGTAATGACCTAAAATTCCAGAACATCCTTATTCATTATTTATTTAAATGCTGCTTCATGCCATACAACAGCCTCATACACATGGCTACACAGATATGAAGGCTGTCTGTATAAATTTTCATGTTTCCTTTCCGCAAAACACTCTGGAGAAGTTATTTTGCCCTCAGTTACTTAACTGGCTAATGAAAACCCTCATCCTCCCATTAATCCAGAGGAAAACATTCATTGCAACACTTACCACCCTCTCCCCTGCCCACTGTAATCTGTTTTCTTGTCACTTGTGCTCCCATAATCTCAGCTCTGAAGATGAAGATGGAGAAAAGCTGAAACCTTTATTTCTAGCCCTGGTCAGGACACCTCAGATCAGAAAACACATGTTCATTTTGATGTACACTTGGTAAGGGAAGGTTTTTGCAGCCCAAATGGAGTTTTGTGATTCTGTGCCCTAAACTGTCATCATTGATTTAAGCCTGTTTTGCTCCCGACCAGCTGCAAATCTCAGTTCTTTGCATAAACTCTCTCCCAAAGGGTTTGGCTTCATTTGCACCCTGTTCTCTGCCCAGGTTCACAAGCTCCACCATCTACCAGGGGCTCATCATGCACATGGAAATAGCCTCTGGGAACATGTATCTGGATTTCCTTTATTCTGCTCTTGTCAAGCTCCCAGTGGCCTTAATCTTCATGCTAGCACTGGACCACATTGGCCAACGCTGCCCCTGGCCTGCAGCAAGCGTGATGGCAGGTGATGCTTGCCTCATTACAGTGTTAGTCGCAGACAGTAAGTCATGCAAACCTCCTCCATCAATGAATTCTCTCCCCATTTCTTGGTTATTGCCGTGGAAAATAGAAAACAATCCTTGCTAACCTGGCCCATGTCAATATTGTGATCCAGTATAGACCAATACCATAAAAGCTAATGTATGTCCCACCATCAGCATTTATAACAGCTAATGAGAAGCTGGTGAAATTGGGTGAATTAAATTTCAAAAATGGCATCAAATCAGATGGCAAGTCACAGAAGAAGCATGCTATATTACGTCCACAATTTTTGTCTGGCCTAAAATTTGGATTTTGGAATCTAGTTTTTTGAATGTACAGTTCAGGGTTTTCACCTCAAAATCCCCATGTTTGCTGTTTCTAAAATGGAAAAATGTATGAGTACATGCACACACTTAAACACCATCTGGATACAGTGTTTTCTGCCATCAACAGTGCTGCTGCAATGAATGTAGGATGTTGAGCAACCAGGGTGACAGGCACATGGCTTTTATTTAGCTAAGCATTTGCTCCAGGGCCATAGTCTCAAAGCAATGTGTCCCTGAAGGGTGACCGAAAGAAACATCTTTCCTTTTTCTTTTTGGAATACAACTAGACTGAAACCACAGACCTAACCGTGCCAAACAACTATCAGTTCACAGGGGGACTAGGACAAAACCACAAAATATTATGGAAAAAATGTCATAGGCAAAAAACCCGAAGTCCAGACAATGTGTTCAAAGTGTCCAAACAATGGAAACTCATTTTAGCAAGTGACTGGGGACTGCGGGATCTATGCAAGGGACCACTGGGCTTTGCTGGGAGAGAGCAGGGGTGGAAGTCCCATGGCCCCACAGCTGCTGCCTGTGCCAGGGCATGGGGACTAGCAGCGCCTGGGTGAGTGCCTTGCACTGGGGACAGGTATAGCCAGTGAAGATGTTGCTGCCAACCCGGTTCAGTGCATGGTTTAATGCCCTGCCAGGCTTGGCAGCAGCACCCACCAGCAGAGACTCCAGCCTTCATGGAGTCATAGAATCATTTAGGTTGGAAAAGAACTTTAAGATCATCAAGTTTAACCGTTAACCTAGCAATGCCAAGTCCACCACTAAACCATGTCCCTGAGCACCACATCTACATGTCTTTTAATTACCTCCAGGGATGGTGACTCAACCACGTCCCTGGGAAGCCTGTTCCAGTGATTGACAATCCTTTTGGTGAATGAATTTTCCCTAATATCCAATCTAAACCTCCCCTGATGCAACTTGAGGCCATTTCCTCTCATTCTATTGCTTGTTACTTGGGAAAAGAGACCAACACCCACCTCACTACAACCTCCTTTCAGGTAGTTATAGAGAGCGATAAGGTCTCCCTTCAGCCTTCTCTTCTCCAGGAGACCCCAGTTCCCTCAGCCGCTCCTCACAAGACCTGCTCTCCACACCCTTCACCAGCTTCGTTGCCCTTCTCTGGACACGCTCCAGCACATCAATGTCCTTCTTGTACTGAGGGGCCCAAAACTGAACCCAGGATTCAAGGTGTGGCCTCACCAGGGCCGAGTTCAGGGGCACCATCACTTCCCTGCTCCTGCTGGCCACACTACTCCTGATACAAGCCAGGACGATGTTGGCTGTCTTGGCCACCTGGGCACACTGCTGGCTCATGTTCAGCTGGCTGTTGACCCACATCCCCAAGTCCTTTTCCACCAGGCAGCTCTCCAGCCACTCTTCCCCTCTTCCCTGCTTGCCAGTGTCAGCACCACCAGCCCAAGCTGTGCCTCCTTCAAAGCCCATAGCCTGAAGTCCAACCCTCCAGAAAAGGGTTGGTTTTCACCCAGGCTGGCTCTGTGGGGGTGGAGGGTGGGAAGAGCCCCGGAGGGGAAGCAGGGATGGCCCCAGACTCACACAGATGCAATTGGTGCAAACCACATGCAGCAGTGGCTGGCATCTCAGTTCTGGAGAGGCTGTGCCGGCAGCGCTTACCGGCAGCAATGGGACAGTAAAATACTGCCCTGGGTTTGATGTGTCCCTCAGTGGGCTAAATGAGAGAGGAACTCAGTGCTCTGCGTGTGCTAACAGCTGAAACATTTGAAGCCTTGATCCAAGGTCAGTTTGGGATCTAAAAGCCCATGTGGCATACAGAGGTGTCCTAGAGTGAATCAACATGCGGGACTGGGATATTCATTTATTTGCAGCAGACTTCTGTAGCTCCAGGTGTGAAAGCAATTGTTAGCACACACTGAGAGACAGGGAGGTAATACAAACTTGCCCCAGTCTGAAAGCCATCAGAAGCCTCTGTGTAAAAGTATGGAGTATCTTGTTGATAAGCAGATTTCCACTACCAAACAATGCAGCTGCCTCTGTTTAGTTTTATTGCAAGCAAGAAATGGTGTCTTGCATAAGCTTTTGGTTAATGCACTTGATAATCCAAACTACTTTGTATCATTGATTTCTCCTCTCTGTGACAGCAACCTAGCCAAGACTTAAGTCTTAATTATTTGCTTGAATCACAATACAATTGCTTTATAAATTTTTTATTGAGTAAAATGGAACACCATCATGTGCCGTCCTCTTGACCTTTCATGACAGCAAATTTACTGTTCTCTTAAATTAAATCTTTAATGTTATTTTATGTCAAGAGCAGAAAAATTCCTTATTTTTGTATTCTAACTTTAATATGCACAACATCTTTCCAGCTCTTTATTGGCTTAAAACGACTACAGCTTGCTTGGGCAGGATGAGAATTACCGTGTGCGATGAAATTAGTTGCTTGGTAAATCCTGAGCTGTATCCCACATCTCTCAGGTAAGCGCACCCATTTGTCAGGTAAGTGCACCATCTTCTGTTAGCTGGTAAAAGCACTGGGTGTTTCTCTGGAGAGAATGCAAGAGGACAACTCAAGGCTGTGGATGCAGCTGAGGAGCCTGTGGCTCGTGCACTGCCCTGGAAAAGGAATTTGCATGTAAAAACACGCTTTGAAAAGGTGGAGGAGAGCTGCTGGGTGGTGCAGCAGGGATCTACCACCTTCCCTGGCCAAAGCCTTTCCCTGCTTCTGAACTCAGCACTGAGGCAGCAGGTTTCTGAGGGGATGTGTAAGAAACCTTCCCAGGCACCTTCCAGTCTCCCCTTCCAGTGCAGTTCAGTGAACCAGAGGAACTCAAATGCTCGCTAACATCTCTCCTCCAATAAAAGGCTAGTCTTAATGTCTTGCCTTGTCTAACTACCTCCTCACACATTTCATCTTGTGGTATTTCTCCACAGGAGACTGCTCTACCTGTGCTCTCTTTTGATTGTGTTCACCATGATAGTGCCCAGGCATTTCTAAGCCCCTTTCTAAGCCCCAGGGTGTTAGCTGTCTTTCATTCCTGAGGCTCATGGCCATCCTCCTCCCATCAGCTGCAAATCCCCTGGATAGTGTGCTGACCTGCTCATCCCAGCAGCAGGGGTGCACAAACCCTTGTAGGTCCTGCCAGGCATTGGGGTGCAGAGCTGGACAAGGCACCCCCAGGCAGAACCAGTGACATATGTGTGCATTTATGTGCAAGTAGTGTGCGCGCACATGCTCTGCAGGAACCTGGGAGTCCTGCTCTGCTTGTCCATGTGCAACCTCGGTGGGATCATAATGCCCTTCCTTGTATACAGACTAGTGGAGCTCTAGCGTGAACTGCCCTGGGCCATCTTTGGTAAGAGAGCTGCGAGACAGGTAGGCTGGCCAGAGCCTAGATGAGTGAGTTTGGTGATCTATTTCCCACCTTTAAAAAATGTGGACAGATATATATACACATGTGTACACATTTAAGATACAGCTTGGTAAGACAGTTTCATCTGGGTGTTTGGAAGTTGTAGCAAAGTCGCCCCTTAGCCCTTAGTGCAGTGAAGGGGCCCCCATGTTTTTGGGACAGCTATTTCAAGCTTTGACTTCCTGCTGCTGAGCCCTTCCCAAGGGAGGAACATCCTTGGGTTCTGCCCCTCCCACTTGCAGCATGGTTACAGGACCTGAGGTCCAAGCAGAATGGCCTCTTGTCTCCCTACACAAAAGTCACACTCCAACTTTTGCTGGCATGCCAGGGGACCTAGTCTGTCAAGAATCCCATGGCAATTTAGGATGGCAAAGCAGCATGTCAGCCCTAATGTTAAGGCTGCTATCCTAAAAAAGTTCTGCCTTGAACATCTGCTACTGCACATATTCAACTCAGAATGCCTGCCTGCACTGTCTGAAAAAAAAAAAAAAAAATTATTGTACATCTCTGAGGATCTGCTGGGTTTTGTTGTAGACATAAATACAGTGGATGGCTGGTGGGTAACTCATTGCTGGTAGCAATATTAGGCTCTGGACACTCCTGTATGATCTGATCAGAATCCACTTAACACCTTACATGGGAACCAGACAGTAAGGGAAGGCGTGCAGGGCAGCTTCACAGACCATCTGAAAAGCATCAACCTGGGCTTCGGCTGCTGCTTAGGCAGCATGTACAGCCACTCTGCCTTGAGAAATGTCTGTCAGCACAGAGAAACATGTCCTTCCTGCCACAGCCAGCCGCTGCCAGCAGCAAAAGTTGGCTTTTGAGCAGGAAAGCACCTTGGGATGGCAGCAGGAGCTTTCAGCAGCTTGTTCAGCCATCCTACTTGCCCAGGGCAGGTGAGGGAGATGGGTGAAGGCACAGATCCTTGGAGAAAGGCGAGCAGGTTGATGGGATGGAAACCCTACTCAAGCTGGCTGTTGTACCTGTGTAAAGTAAAGCCGGGGAACGCAACTCTTGGTCACAACCTCCTCCCAAAAACTTATCAGTCCCATCTAAGTGTCTACGGCTGGCAGCTGCACCCCGTGTGTGCCTGGGGGTGCTCACTACCCTGGTCTCACCTCCTGTATGCAGCTGTGCCAGTGAGGGGACCACTGATGTCCCCAGAGATATTCACATCTGACAGAGACAAAGCTGGCAGAGGTGTGATTTTTAATTTGAGGAGCATTGTAGGGACTGTGGTTTCAGTGCTTTCTCCTTCTGGCATGTCTCATACCCACTGGAGCAGCTCCCATGGTGAGGGTAGAGCTCCACAGGCACTGAAGGAGCCCCTTGGATTTACTGAAACTGATGCAGAGTCAAAAGACACTTGGCCTGGTAAAAAGCAGGGTGTAGGAGGAAAAGGACCCAGTCTTGCCAGAAACAGATGGCAACATAGCATAGGGTAGAGCATTGAGAGTTTGCCTTAGGAAAACTTAGGAAGTCCATATATGCAACCACACACCCAGATGTTACTTTAGAAACCACTAGAATAACAGTTTTTATAGTAGGAAATGCCAGAGTTAAAGTTACTAATGCTACCGTTGTGATAGGATTTCCAGAAAGCAGTGCAGCTGCAATGAGACCACAGAAAGTCTCTAATTTACTCCTTATTCTGCTGCTCTCCAAAATAATCTAACCTCATTTGAAAAATTGCCAGTGATGAGACATCTGTTAAGCTTATTTTTCAATGAATGTAAGCATATGGATTATTTGGTGGATCATGCTGTTAGCAACCAGGAGCCTTTTCCCCTTTCCTTCCACAGTCAAGAAAGAAGCAAAGTAGCGATGCAGCACTTGCTGAGCTCCAGCACCTCAAGCACTTGTTTTGCCCCAGATCTGCCTTTATCGGGTCAGGGAGGCAGAAGAGGGCCAGCAAAGTAGCCATAGCAAGCCCAAACCTCGACCCCACATGCAGGGGACAAGCCAAGCCAACACGATGATCTTTTCCCCATTGAACTCTCGCAGCTGCCAACACTCTGCGGCTTGGGGACTTGCCAAGCCAGAGGTCGTCTGCCTGCATTTCTGCTTCAGTCCCTCGGGGACTGTCCTTCCACAAATTTTGCTATTTGCCTTCCAAACACATTCATGTTTCTGTCATCCCAGGACATCTGGCAACAGCAATTCCTATGGTGTGAGTGGGAAATTCATGAAAGAACACTTTCTTCTGCATAAAACTAAAACTCTCTTCAAGCTGCTCACTCACAGCTCATCTCTGTAGTGAGGAGGAGTGCATTCATGAGCCCAGCTTACCTCCTCCAAGGCACACGTCATTCTGCATGAAAGCAAGCATATTCATGTTTGTGTTTACACATGTTTGTTTTCCTAATGCCATGAGTTTCGTTTTTTTCATGTCCAAACTCCAAAACATCTGTAAGGAATAAGGCCTGAGGTGGGAGGGAAAGATGAGTCAAAAAAAGGATGTGGTATTCTAAGTAGATGTCCTTCAATAACATGCTGGAAAATCACTGCTGTAGTGCTTTAGAAGGTTGATGGGTCCTCTCCACCGCCCTTTAAGAATTTAAAATGTGATTCACGTCATTTTCATCAACTTGTGTATATTCTCTGGATTTGGGTTTGTCTCCTGACCAATCCCAGTTCTGGGAAAAGGACCAGTTTCTTCATATTTTAAAACATTTACCAAATGTAGGATGACACAGTGCCATATCTAGGGATGGGATTGGAGCAAGTTGCAGATAAAATCTAGCACATCCATTGTTGTGATCACGCGACAGGGGAGACAGAAACCACATGAGCTTTGTACTGGTGTGTAGGATGTGATTTTCTGCCATTTCATGAACAAAAGCACACAAGAACACCCTGACAAAACAACATTGTTAAGATTACAGCTTGCAGACAATAAGGCTTCATGAGTCTCTGAAACACCACAGAGCCTGTGGCCCTGTTTGATGGGATAAAATTAGCACTGGAGTGTCCAAATAGTAGCTATGCTGGTGTGGTGTTGTTTGGATGTCAGCGCCGACTGACAGCAACAGCAGAGAACAAGAACAGTGCTTAGAAAGTGCCACCCTGGACCACATCTGCAGCCAGGCTGTCCATCAGATGATGCCAGGGAGAACAGCAGAAACATTGTAAAAGTAAAGAGCAATTCTTCCCAAAATGCAGTTAACTGAATGTTGGTGGGTACCCTGAAACATGGAGTTTTATGTTCTCTTTAGGCACAGTCCTTACTGTGGTTTGAAGTAGCTGGGCAGGGGACAGGGTGCTCTTAAAAGGTCAGTCTCACTTGCATTAACTTGCAGACAGCCATGTCCAGGTGCTCCCTGGGTTGCCTGAGCCAGACAATGGTTGGTCCCTGAAGTGCTCCTTCCCAAGCTCCAGGGACAGCCCTCCCAGAGAGCTAGTTACGCTCCAGCAGCCCCAGGAGCAGACAAGATTCAGCTGTTATTAATGGGAAGGGAAGCTGGCAAGCTGTTGTTTTATCTAAGGCAGGATGTTAGACAGCTTGTCTCATACCCTGGAGGAGATCCACTCCTACCACGCACCCAGGACACAAAAGCTCTCTGCACTTTGAGAGCAACCATGTGCAGCTGAAACAGATTTTACATGTTTCATTGATTTCCCAGCTCCAAGAAGTAATGCATGAATTGGCAAGGTCGACAGCAAGGAATTCAATGAAGCACATTTGCCCCTGTGCTCATTAAGGTGCCAACAGGAGCAAATGCTTGTAGGTCACTTGTAGGTGACTGCAAAGCAAAGGCATGCCAGAGCCTGCCACCTCTGCAGCTCCTGCTGTGGCAGTAGCAGTGCTTATGGAAAGAAATGCCATTTTGGTGGGTAAGGGTCTTGAGAGTCAGCTTTTGTAGTTACTCATTTATTCACAGTATCTGCTTTGCTTGACTTCCTGCTTCCTCACCCATTTTCTTTCTGCACAGAGTTTTCAACAGGTTTTGAATCAATGAACTCTAATAAACACAGCTGTTCTGACAGATTTCTTTTGTTGCAGAGCAGAGATATATCTGCAATCACAGCAGTGCACCAGCTCCACAGGACACATCCCCACTGTCCCTCTTGCCTGTCTCAGGACCAGATTGTTCCTCTCTGACCCCAAAGCAAATATTAGTTCTGCAACTGCCTGGGCCAAAGTCACTTCACTCCAAATCTGTCCTTATCTTCTCAGAGCAACCTTGTCATGGCCCTGCTTCACTGGACAACATGCTTCCCTGCCTTTGAGGCCCTCACAGCAACACTGAACATTAACTGAGGCTCAGGCCAGTTCAAAGCAAGGGCAAGATCACCGTACTGCCACACCAGGAAGCAATCCTGGGGGAACAGCACACTGCCTGCGAGAGTTCAGCAACACTTTGCTCAGCTGGAAGCTCTCTCCCTGCAGATGGTCATTAAACAGCAGCAGTATCTTGTACCCTGCTTACAGCATCCTTATTGAAAAACAGCTTTCCCCAACAGGCCTAGGGACCAACAAGACAGAAACAGTGAAGGGGAGCCACAGTACCATTGTGCCTGTTTTCTGCTGCAACCGCAAGACTGTTACAGTTGCTAGTGGGAAGGACTAGGAAAATTGTGAAAGGTGCTGGATATTTCTTGGCAGATCCAGTGTTGCCCCAATGCTCCCCAAGGCACAAGGACCCCTGGCCGATTCCCAGCTCAGAGTCCTGCAGGTTCCTAAGACTGAGCCCAGCTCACTCCAAAGGGACGCCCCTGCAGGGCTGCCCCTTCAAACACGTAGAGATACAGCTCTGTCCTGGCCCCAGCCCCATCCTAAGCCTCCAGTGGAGCAGGACTGAGGTGGGCTTTCAGTCCCCTGGCAGCTGCAATGCTTTTCCTACCCTGACTGGAGTCTCAACATAATAATTTTAATAAAATTCTGCATGTTTGTGTATGCATACATTTATAATGCTATGGAGGCTTAGGAAAACAATTTCGTACAAAAAAAAATATAGATTATCCACTATGAAGATGATATTAAGGCAAGAAAATTTAGTGATTACACATTGAAAACTGAGCAAGGCTATTATGTTATGAAGGACTATGAGTCTTTCTCTCATGCACCCCTTTTCATGCTCTGGAGTTGCCACATGCCCATCTTTGTGTTTTTGAAGATAGCCAATAAAATCCCCAATGTGGGCTACTGTACAGGCACATGGACTTATATGAACACCATAACATGTAAGGGCTAGCAAAAAAAAAGAAGTCTGTGCAAATCTGTTGCAGGTTGTCCCACAACTGTTTGAGGTTTGTAGTCATCTTGGCTCTATAGCAGAAATAAACCTCTGTTATGCTGCCCCTTCATAAGACAAAACAACAAAGTCAGACTTCATGAAGGCTTATAAAGTTTTGTTGGGATGGACCCCATTATCCCCAAGTTGAGATCTGCCCCCATGGTGAGGCCCACACTGCTGGTACAAAAAATTACCAGCTCTGAAACATATTTATATTATAGTGTACAGAGAGGGAAGCAGCTATGCAGTAATAAGGACAGTCCCCTTAGAAACCCCCAAACATTGTAAATAAAGGATAGGCAGACAAAAAAAGAGGCAAGACAAGAGAGAGTATTTATTCCAGTTTCCCTTTCCACGCTAGTGACTTAAAGCAGGCTACCCAGAAAGAGTTATGCCTCCTTCAGTCATGTGCTATTTCTGACGTTTGGATGTGGAGGTAGATCTTTTTGGCCTTTGGAGCACTTTGCCTGCAAGAATAACAAGACATGAGCAGCAAACCAGGAATGAAGGTGTTCAGTGAGCACCTGACTTCAGCTTCTTCACTTGCCCTGCCTCTTCCCCAGAGAAAATGAGCAGCTAATCCTCAAATCCTCTAGATTTCCTGTGGCTCCTCAGTAGATACCAGTGCTTCACTCACTGCATAAGTAACTGCTATCAGGCATGCCCTTTTTCTGTTCCACAAGATCAGTTATGTTTTTCAAGCACAAATAACATTTTTAATAGTGCTGCAGCAGGTTTGAGAGACTAGTGCAGCTATTCACAGGCCAATAAAGGCCTATGCTACTTGTTTTCAGATGCCTAGGTAGACAAGTGGTAAAAAGAATATCTCTCTAGCTAAAGTCTGGGACTTAACTAGCAACTTCTTGGAAGTATAGGAGGCAGCCAAGCAAACTCTGGGCTTCCCCAGGGAGATTTGGGCAGGGATTTTGCAGAATTCCAAGTAAAAGCTGCCAAGAGTTCATCACCCTGACTCACCCATGAAAGTTTTCAACATCTTCAACAGTCTCAGGCAAAACTCTTCCTTTAGTTTCAGGTAGAAGCAACACCAATCCACCCGCAATCAAACCAAGAACAGCTTCAAATCAAACAGATGCACAAAGAGCTTGTTAGCATATACCAATTTCCCATGTATACACCACTTTCTACTGCCTCGCACAAAAGACTCATAAATGGCATTTTATTTTGTTGTTCATCCAAGATGTGCAGATCAAGGTTTTATATGCAAAAGCAGCATGCCGCCTCTGGAGGATGTGGCAGCTATGTGGAGACAGAAATAAGTCAAGTTCAGTTGCGAGTTATGCACTGAACTATGGCATCTCAGGCTGGATAGACAATGGTAAAGAAGAAAGAATCCTTTCTAGTCTGAGTGTATGCCAGGAAACAGAGTCAATTCTTCTGCTATTTATGTAACAAGATTTAGAAAATATATACACAATGTATTATCTCCTACATGATGTGACTAACTTCACTGATAATTTCTTTTACCCACTTTGTACATGTTTGGTGTCTATCTTTTAAATCTACCAAGCACCGTCCTAAACATGCTGTCTGTTAAAAACTGCATATTGCCATTCAAGATATTTTTATATAAATGTTGTGCTGATTTAACAATTCAGAAAAGTTTTGCAGACCCTGACCTGAGAGTTCATGTCACTGGTCTGCAAATACTCATCTTGCATTTATTTACCAAACTCTTTCCAAATAGCTGGAGAACAGCCAGTTAACAGACTGTCAGAAAAGCTGAAGTGTAACAGCCATGCTTGTACTCCATTAAATGGGCAGTTACGTGAAATTCTAGGGTTTGGCTCTTAGTATGAGACAATATACCTCACAGAAGAGCAGTAATTGATCAGATTTGATTTCAACAAAATATTAATATCATCAAAACATTAGAACATTTCTCAGTTCTTTGCCCTCTGTTGAACCTGTATTCACCTCTAGCTTCCTCTAAAATGCAAGGAACAATAATAAGGGAAAAGGAGACATGAATGCATAAACAAGGTCCAGGTTGTTATAAACTGACAGCTATGGCTTTTGTAGACAGGAAGGGGCTTCTGCTGAATTTGGGGCAACTGTCTTAGCTGCTTTTCCCTCCCTTTGAAACTTAGGCCCTGCTGCTGCACCCCAGGAGTAGCCAGCAAGGAGGTAAGGTGGCACTTACCGAAGACTATCAGTGGTAGATCATGCCAGACTTCCACCAGTCTGTAGACAATGAATGGGACGATGACTCCACCAACATCGCACAAGGAGGAGCAGACCATCACCCCGAGGTTCCTGGTTAAACAGCAAAGGGGTCATGTTAGCGTCACAGTACTGCGGGCGGAAGGACACAGATCACAGTTCTGACCCTTGCACAGGACATGCAGCTCAGCAGACCACAAAATGCCAAAAGAGTTTGCATAGCCCTAGTTTTCCATTGGTGGGCACGTTCAGAAGTTATTTAGACCTAAGTATTGCAAGAATAAAAATCTTAGCAAATAGGAACAGGAGAGTATATCAGTATTTTCACAGGTGTAGGAGAACTCCCAAGGTTAAAGATAGAAGAGAATCAGGCCCAAAGTGTCTGAGGGAAGTCTCCAGATACAGTAAAAGTGTAAAACCATTAGCTTCAGTACATCGAAGGTGACCTAGTGCAAGGGATGGTAAACAATCCTTCTGTTTGCTACACACCATCAATAAAATTTAAATCTCCACTGTACTCATTATGGACAGAGAAATAAGGTGAATAGAATCTCATGATTTCATATGTTGTGTAGCTTCATACAATCAGTGTCTCTCCAATGAGGAAAGGAGGAGTAAGATTCATCTGGTCAGAGCAGACATCTTCTCTGCAGGCAATGGCCTACAGTCACTGGGAAGAAAGAGAAAATTTTGAAGAATTGACTCCCAAGCTTTAGATTTCTGCAGTGCACATAACTACTTCTGAGCTATTCAACCTGCAGCCTACTTACAAATAGTGAAAAAATCCAAGGTGAAGGGCTTGAGTTAACACACATTCTCCATAGCAGACTCCACTCTAGACAGATCCATTTAAATGTTATTTTGATTCAAACAAGATACAAATCCAAGCACTACATGGGACTTCAGAACCCTCATCCATCCTGGTTGTCTCCACTTTTCCCTTTATTTCAGTCACATGAGTTTTCATCTGCCTTAAAGTACATTTGTTGTCTTCATGAATCTACTTTTTAAAACATTTTACTTATGCTCCACCTACAGTATGTTCTGCAGTACCTGTGTAGTTCTGAAGCATTTGAGGATAACTTAGTTTAGCATAAAACATAACATACACATTGGCTTCAATTATTTGTTTCCAGGCCAAAAGCCAACGGGGAGGAGGATGCACCTACCTGATGTATGTTGGATACAGTTCAGTGTTTACAAAGCAAACCATTTCAAAAGCCATTGTGATTCCCATTCTCCCGAGGCAAGCAGCAATCACTTTTAACCAATGTATATCTGCAGATAAAATGTGTTCAACACATTTAAAAGTATCCCAGTGATTTAGCAGGAGCCAGTATTAAAATAACACCAGTGTTATTTTAAGGGGGACTTCTGATCCCATATCTACTGATGTTTTTAAGGGGCCTTGTTTCACTCGTATGAATGAGGGAATGGGAACAGCCAGCACCACAAAACCTGTGGCACAGGGCCCTCCCAAAGTGGCACTGGGGACCCAGGTGCTTTGATATTTATTATTAGCAGTGCTACGAATCGACCTCATTTCACTTCTGCAGCACAGCTACTAAAAGTCAGGGAAGCAGCACCCAACATCAGGGGTGGGTTCGTGAACCTTTAGGACTGGACCTCCGGAAAAGGGAGGGAGAGGTGGATGCTGTTCCCAGGGGGTAATGCCAGGGTGGGAAGTCACCACATGGCCTCATGCAGGTCACTCACCCTCTGGGATCAGGGCTGTGACAAGGCAGGCAGCCCCAGCCACCAGGTTTGCTGCAGCCCAGGGGTAGCGCCGCCCAACACGGTCGATGCTGCTGATAATGATGAAGGCAGCTGGGAACTCAACAAGCGCAGAATAGAGGAAATCCAGGTACATGTTCCCAGCAGCTAGTCCCATGTGCATGATGAGCCCCTGG
>VZTV01054901.1:1456-22836 GCA_013400875.1 Anhinga rufa
TTAACAGTAGGTCTTCAGGACAGAGCTGCTTGGCTTGGTTTTTTCATGCTGTGACCCACAGCACCACTGAGAAGACAACTCCTGTGGGAAAACTAGCTCCTATCTGGGAGCAGCGGAGATGTCAGGGTGGCCACATGGGCCTCGCTTTAAGCAGCAATTTGCTAAACTATTTGCAGCACACAAACACTTTCCGAGGAGAATCTGTGATGCACAAAACATGGGATCCAAGGACCTGCAGGGCAGCATGACAACTGCTCTAGAAAGCGGAAAGAAAGCCAAAGACTGACAAGGCTGGACTTGGGTGAAGCAGCAGGAGGCAACGATCTCCGCAGGGCCCATATTCGTTTGGGCTTATAAATAGAAACATTAAGGACACTCTCTCCAGACTTCAGTAACGTGTGGTTTTTTTTAATGTGAGAAACATTAGGAGTATATGGTCTGCAAAGCCATTATCATCATGTACAGAAAGATAAGGAACATTGATCCAACTCAAGGCTTAGGACAGTTGAATATCAGACAAGCATCCTTCACCAAGCCAAGGTTTAGAGGCAGTGGGAGGGGGGAGACAAGGTTTCATGCACATCCTTTGAAGGGTTGATTAGCAAAACAGCCTAAGAATATTCTCAAGGCTGGAATAAATTAAGACAGACATTTTCTTGAGATGCCTGGGATGCTCTGTAATTTTATGACATCCAAAGTGCTAAGAAAAGCAAGGTGCTCCCAAGATTGCATTGCTATTCATGTGTTAAAGGTCAAAGAGCTGCAAAAAGGTCAGTTTTGTGGGTTATGAACGTCTGTAGCAGTTATAATCAGAATGCATGCAATGACTCAAGCTCTCCTTATGGTTAAGTAACAAGCAAGAACTATGGTAATAATGTAATACACAACTTAGAGCACCCGTAGGTATCAACTTACCACACGAATCGGTGTCTGGTGCTATAGATACGTTGCAGCATACAAATAAGACCTCGCCATTTGCACAGCCTATTAAGCCTTGTCTAGCCTCGGATGAGGGGAGATGGTACAGTGTGTTTGGTAACATGAGCTAGAAACACTGATCAGTCCAAGAAACCCTTCAGACTTCTTAATGGTTTGGTTCTCTTAAGGCCATTACAGAGGTGTCACCTAAAGAAGCTTCTTCCCACCTATATGAAGCTGTACTGTCACTAAATGATGAGCAGCGAGATGGCAACCACCTCACTGATAGCCAGGAGCCAGAGCTCAGACAAGAAACTTATATAAGCTCTTATGGCAACAAAATGAAAAAAAAAAACAAAACAAAAACATTTTTCTAATTTCTTTCAGAGCTGCCTCATCTTGACAGAGAACAGCAGAGATGACAGTCGGGTTCCTGCTATTCCCAGCAGGCATCCAGTTACTCACAGACAGCTGAAAAGTCACAGACAGGAGGCAGAAATGGATGTGGTTTCAGTCTCTTTTTCCTGTAATGATCACTTTACATGATCTCAGCTCTATTTCCCCGCCTCCTCCATTTCTGCCGGTGGAAGCACTGATGGTGAGGACACACTAACCCTGCTTTGGCGAAGCCGAGCTCTGGCTGAGGTCGCGCCCAGCTGGAACAAGTGATCCCATAATGCCAGATGTGGATCGGAGGAAAAGAAAAGCAGTGCTCCTTCTCCTTGCTCTGCCACAGACTTCCTGTGGGACCTTGGTCATGCCACTTAGGTGGCAAAGTCAGGTTAGGTGTGTGCTAGAAGGGGATTTTTGGTTTGGTGGGGTTTGTTGTTTGTTTGTTTGTTTTTAAAGGCATGATTTTACAAAACCTCTCCAGTCTTTCAATGCAGTTTCAGCTGGGAATTTCAATCTGCAAAAATCACTGTATATCAAAGTTGGGAAATGGCCCGGCCTGGTCTAATTAACATTATTATTCAAAAATGAAGGGGTGTGGCTGCATGGACTTCAGTTTAGACAAAAGCAGACGTGCTTCCACATCAAGACACTGCTCCCACAGAAATTCCCCCTGCCCATTTCCAACTTACTTCGTGGTGCTTTGGCTCACAAGACCTCAGGCCACCTGTGGATTACAAGTCCTGGCCTCACTGCCAGGTCCTTGCACAACACAAAAGGGAGGAAACTCTACCAGTAGGAATTCAGTTCAAAACCTGAGCTTGGGGCGGGGAGGGGGGGGGAATTAAAAGAAAGATCTGCCTAGGTAGCAGGGTGGAAAGTGCAATTCTTCAAACTGCCAGTGCATATTTTTCACTGCAAGTCAGTGCAAAGCGAAACACGTATCCCAGGAAGCAAGAAGCCAAAACCCCAGCCAGAAACATTTTCACAAGATATCATCAGAAATCCGTGGTCTCGGCACACCGTTGGCACATTCCTTCCCACTTCGGAGTAAGACATTGCCTGCTGTATAGGAAAGAATAAGCTGAATAAAGTCAGCTTGACTTGCATATGGGCCAGGATTTCAAGAGCCAGATCAGAAATTAGTAGGAACTACACGAAAGCCCTGTAGCTAAACCCTCCTTTTTGAGCACATCAGAATAGGCTCTTCAGAAACATCGACATGAAAGCACTCGACTGTTCGGCCAGCCTTTTCTCCCATGTTGTGATGACAGCACGAGCTGCTCCCAGCACTGGCATACCTCCATGCTTATTAGCAGCTAATAAACCAAGTATTTCTGGGCTTATCATCAGAGTATCTGATGTCTTTCAAGAGTTTAGAAGTATTGAAGAGTTTGGTTTGCTTTGACTGTGGAGAGTCCAAGCTGGAAATCTGTGTGGCTTGATCCTGGACATTAGCTGTAGGGAGACATGGATGGTGCTGGGCTCTCCAAAGGGGAATCGTGACCCAGAGGACAGCCCCCTTGTAGTGCCCAGGGAGAGGCAAGCGGTCCGCGTGGTGGGAGGAGGAGGTGCTGGTTGCTTTCCTTGCCCATCAGTCACACCATCTTTTTTTGCACAGTAGTCTAATTTCAGAGGTGGAGTTGTGGTAGGGATCTTTCAGGCTGGGGAATGGAAGGCAAGTGGCCCAGGCTGCCTGTTCCCTTGGGCAAGTGTTTCAACACAAGTGCTTACAGGAGGAGAGTGAGGACACATCATGCCCTGCAGCTCCATGGCCAATGGATGGAGCCACAGCTGGATTTACAAGGAGCTTATACTCCCATGAGCTTATACTGGGGAAGCTGAGTCTTCAACCTGAGACATGCAGGTACCTGATTTCTCTGTCCTGAGCAGCCATGGTCAGTTGATAGACACCAGGTTATTGAGACCAACGCAGAGGCAGAACCTTAAGCCACTCTACAGACTCCAAGATCAACCAGGTTGAGTAGAGGTACTCACAACATCAGCTGGGAGTCGAGTAGGGAGGCCTGGGCAGTTTCCAGTTTTGGACTTCAGACCCTCATTTCGTGAGGCCGTCTCTAGAGAGAATCTGGTGCTGAATCACTGCGTCTTGCAGCGAGTACACCGAAGCCACTCCTTCGGTGCTGGTTTCATCTGAAATGCTTGCGGGCACTGCAAGAGAATAGAACAGCTCAGTGGTTACCTGGCACCTGGCCCAGCTCCAAAGGGGTACAGCCATCAACCGTAACTAGGTGGAAGGTGAGGGTCCTCCATACTACATCAAAGCCTCATCGGTTTTTACCTTCTGGAAGAACTAGAGCTGAGCACCAAAGCCACTCATAACACTTGTCTCCATTCCAGTTTTTGTTCTAGAGCTCAAACACATCTGGAAAAGCAGAAAAAAAAACATCAAGAAACAAACTGTACTGAATAAGATGCCTTCAACCTGAGTCACTGAGTGGGAAGAAGAGGAAAAAACAATTATTTGGAGACAAGGTGAAAGGCATTATGCCAAGGAATTGTGCAATGAGCAAAACAAACCAAAACCAAAAAAAAAATATAAAAATCACCCCCATCAGGGAAGCTGCCTGCCTCAAGGAACCCCACAAATCAGAACCGCCCACGATAGCTCAGCTGTCTCTCAACATCCCTGTAACTTACAGAGCCAAGACATACAAGCACGCTGGGATCTCCTGGAAGAAATGTCAAGGCTCAGTGGTGAATATAAATCACGTCTTAACACAATTACACCTAAATGTCTCCAAAGTGGTTCATGGTATTACAAGACTGCTCTCTCCCATTAGCTTTCTGGTGGGTGAGTAACCGAGGCTTGGAAATGTAACCACAGCGCACGACTTAATCGCCACAAGGGCCTTCAAAAGGTAGCCATCAGCCCAGATCGGAAGGTGAAAAGTCAGCTTGCCATCACTTGTAGAGACGATGTTTCTACGGGCTGCTGTTAGCCTACCACCCCAGGCGGTGCTTAGCAATAGATACAGTCACACCACCTACGGGCTGCTTTCTGCCTATAAAAAAAACCCTGTTGTGGTTTGGCTTTTTGTTGGGTTTGGGGTTTTTTTTTTTGATTTTTTTTTTTTTTGGTTTGGTTTGGTTTTTTTTAACACATTAGTCTTAAAAAACATAGTTCTTCACTTCAGGGCAAATGAAAGATATTGAATCAAAAGCATTTTTAACTTTTCTCCCAAGTGCCTCCCAAAAGCCTTCAATAGGGTCAACCAAAATAGCTTTTGGTTATTGGGGCTTTTTTTTCCAGTTAGTCCAGCCAACCAACAAACACTTCAACTCTCTACTTCAGCTTTTCTTTAATCTGCATTTCTTCTTTGGCAAAGCTGCATGGTCCTCAAGCAGGTATCCTTACCATCTACTACGGGGACGTATTGCCACGCTCTCCAGCTCAGCAGACTGAATCCTCAATAAGATTCACGAGACACTATCTGCTTTTGGTAGGTATTACTCTCATCCCTAGGGGACTCTTCTCTTTCCTTTGAATCTGGCAGAACAAGTCCTACCGCCTGTAGATTTATATGGAGGTACATCAAGTTCTCCTTTCACAGAGGGCTCCAGTACATAGGACTGCATAATCAATTCCGCATGAAGATTTGTGGAAAAAAAAAAAAATAAATCTATTCTCTGACAGAGCCTTCCACGGAAGGATTTTTAAACTGCTTCCAAGTTGCGATTAAAGAAAAAAAAAAAATAAATAATTATGCAAATAATGAAGTGTTAACAGCTCTTGCAATATTTGGTGCTTTTCCCAAAGCCACAGCTCACAGGGGTTAACATGAGAACCCAAGCAATCGTGTGTGCTCCTGAGCCTCGCATTTGCAAAAAAGAACATTTCAACAGTCCCAGAAACAGGTTAAACAAACATTTACAAAGAATTACACAGGTATGGCTGTGCTTGCCTTGGAACGAGAGGAATCTGCTGGATGGGGTCTCTGGTGCCTATTCCAGGACTATTTTCTCCAATCCTTTTTAAGTCTGTGTTTCCAAGAGTTAAAACCTCACTGGTTTTAGCCAAACCCCCATTTTATTTGAGGCATGAAGGGAACAATATTTATCGTTCAAACAAAGTTGCTAATTCTCACTCCTCCCTGCTCCCATCTTTGTCTTCTGCCTCTAGACAAGAGCATCCCTTCCCTGCGCTAATTAATAGATGGATAGAGACTCACCTTGAGGTTGAGAGTTTTATAGAAAAATTAATTACAGACCCTGGCTTTACAATTACCAGTCAAGACGCTCACATTATCTGCCACAAGACCTCCCCCAGGCTTTACCTGGCCAGAAAGAAGCTTACAATACACTGAGAGATGACTTTGAAGGCTGGAAATCTCTAGAGAAAGCGTAAGAGCATAGGAACGGCCACCAAAGACCTCCATAATGATGCCCCTTTGCTGGGGGATATCAACAGGTCAGAAGGAGAGAGAAACAATAACAGGTCAGATAAATTTTGGCAAGTACATTTAATGTAAGAGAATGGACCATAAGAAGGTAACAAATCTACTGCACTGACAATGCGACATCTAGCATCTGCTGAGGGTGCTGAGTAGCTGTAAGTCTATTAAACAGTCAGAGTGATTGGAACAGGAGGCAAGATCACAGCCAAGAGAAAGCTCTCCTTAGACAAGACGTCTGAAAACGTCAGTGTGCAGACTGTTGCATGTTCTTAGCTCAGCCTTTGGACCCAGCAGTACGGAGTGGCTTAAGAAGATCAAGACCACTTGCATACTTACATCTCCGACCTCCAAACACTTACATACACGCTTTGGAATTTGCTGAGTTGGTGCCTCATGCTCCCCATTCCATAAATCCTCTTCCCTTTCAGGCTCAAGTGATGGAAAATGCTCTCTGAGCACAAAAAATACTCACTGAAGTCAAAGGGGAACTCCAGCTAGAGAAGTACAGCAGAAAGTCACAGTCTCGAGAATACAAAGGACTCCTCATTTATAAAACCAAACTTTGAATAACCAGGAGACCTAGACAGAATCATATGGGCACTGCGCAGCCGGTGTTGCATGGACTGGCCTGCATGGGTTTTACCAGCACCCTGGGAGCTCGCGCTGCCAGCTGCTGCAGGCTGGGACATCCTTCCCGCTACGTGTTTGCACAGCCCGTGACACATCTGGGGTCCGTTCTCTATAGGCAACTTTGGGCACACACATCACTTAGAAAGCAGTTTAAAGGCAGCGCCTTACCCATGCAGGTTTATACAGCAGGACAAACACCGCAGTTCGGAACCTGGTACCAATTCTCCTCCATGCCCAAGGTGCTCAGAGCCGTTAGGAGCACATCTCCCAGCTTTAAGAGGAACCATTCATTAAGGATGAGCTGGCCCATTGTAGAAAGAGCTCCGTTTCTCGGTGTATGCAGGGCTTATAGGAATTATAGCCAATTCTATAAATAAACTTGTTGGAAAAATTACCAAAACAAAAAAGCGATTAAGTGCCATGTCAGCAACATCGCAATGCAAATGGGAATTCCTCACACCATATACTCCCAAGACATTTTTACAGTCTGTATTAGAGGCACTGTTTTGCTGTGGATAAATCCTTTAAAATTGTCTTTCAAAAGATAGAAAAAGAAAAAGTTCCCGAGTGACTGTCATGGGGAAACAAAGCAAGAAAAGAGGAGGAAACGGCGAGTTGTGGACCACCGTTGGTGGGCACTTGAATAGGAGCCCTGTGCTTGACACCACCGCGACTTTGAACAAAACCGAAGTCAAACAGCTATTTGTCAAGGGGTACAAATGCACACAAGTGGTGAGAACCTGGCCCTGCTGTAAAAACGTGTCAGGGACTTTTCTGTAGGGCTGTGCCGAGCCCCCTGATGGATCGTTGTACTCGGAGGACAGCATTGTGAGCAGCAATAATAAGACATCTGGTCCGTTCTCTTTCTGAAAGAATATTTTGGCTCGGCTGAAACCACGTGAGCAGCTCCTTGTACAATGCACAGACGCAGCGTCTCATTGCTACTGATGCGCAGCGCCGGGTCCATCCTCCCCCGCACCCTACAGCATCCCTCCGATCTCAGCCCGACCAGCCTGGCTCCATGACGCGCAGCTGGCATCCGGCGTGCCCTTCGCATCTCTGTCTAGACAGCTATAAAAGCACCGACATTGCATCATCCACTGCAGCCTTCATCACCCCACTGCATCCCTCCTCGTAGGTCTTGCCCTTTCCCCTTGCATGGCCACGCAGCGGTGAGCTGGAAGAAGAGCTAGGCGCCAGTACCAGCTATTTCCATACACAGGCTTTCCCCAGCAAAGAGGACAAGCTCTGGCTGAAGAAGGGTTTCTCAGACACAATGCTCAGGACGCCACATCCAAGCCGACACACACACACAAGCTTACGCGGCACAGCCCCTCTGTGTTAAATCCGCCTTGCGGGCACGGGACTGCAGCACGCAGCATCATCTCCCCAGCCAGAGAGGGAAGGATGTGCAGCAGGACGTGAGGATTTTAGCAAGCTGCCAGTGCAAACAGCCTCCCCATCCACAGGTAAATCAGCAGCTCCTGGGAAGCCATCCGCCTTCCTTCCCATGCATGGGCCGGATCCAAGATGACTGGCTCACAGGCACAGCCCCAAGGAAGCAGGCATAAATTATAAAGCCTAATTTATGTAAAAAGTACAAAGTTTCTATAGAGAGTTTCAGTTCTGAGCACATTTTACCAAAAAGAAAAAAAAAAAAAAAAAAGGAAAAACCAGGGATTTAGCTCACTTCAGCAGACCTCTTGTGACACCCTGCACCCTACGAGTGACAAGGGGAGCCGGGAGCTGGCTGGGGACGGACTCGAAGATATAAAGAAAATAAGGGAAACAGAAGCAAAGAAAGGAACAGCAAAGCGGAGGAAGTAAAAAGAGGGATGTCTCTGTGCTTCAGATATTTCAAAACAGAGGCCCCACTTTCCAAATAACGTTTGACTGGGGGAAGGAGGGGGAGGAGAGGGTAGGCTGGTTTTCATTTCATTTGCACTTTGAAAACACCATTTTTCCACACATCCACTGAAGTGCAAATTTCCACCGAAAGCATTTAAAAAGACAGCATGCCTCAGAGCTGAAGTTTTCAAAACCACATCTGTTCGAATTTATAAAGCCGCAGTTGAGAAAGCCCCCAGCAGCCCCTCGCTGAAGGAGCTGCGATCAGCTTTTCCCAGCACAGCATCCAAAAACACCCCAGCACCCAGGCACAGCAAGGGGGGCACCAGCACCCAGCAAGCCTGAGCGCTGCAAGGCGGGCAGAGCCAGACCCACCAGCTGAGAAGAGGGCTACGGAGATGACGCAGAGACCAATTTCTTCTGCTCCAGCCTTTGGCAGCGACCACGCCAGTACTGGGAAGAGAGATAAGGAGCCATGGCTGCTGGGTGTGCAGGGAAGTGATAAATGGGGTGCTTGGTCACACAGCCCCCGCACTCCTGGCACTGACCACCAACATCTCTGCAGCTCCCGGCTCGCCTGGAGAGTTTGGGGCTGCCCATCTTTCATCCTTTTAAAAGGAGTTGAGCGGTGCAGGCAGCCGCAGGCAGGACGTGGGTTTAATATTAAGGGAAGAGGGATGTCACCCATTGCTGTGCCTTTCCAGCTCTGCCACGGCCGTGCCGGACCCCAGCTTGGTACCCGGGGCAGACAGATGGCTTTGTACAAACAGCTCATGGGGGAGAGGTCTAGAAACCTCTCCAAATTCCCCGCCGGTGCAGCAGCAGCCTCCCCCTGCCCGGCTGGCAGTTGGCACTGATAGTGCTGCGTGCCCTGAGACCCTTTGCCTGCAGCTGCAAGGGGCCAGGAAGGGAGGGACACGGCCCCGGGCGTGGGGACAGTCCCCAGGCTGGCAGCTGCAGCTGATGGCAGGGATGCCTGGGGGAAGCAGGTGCCCCCTTCCCAATGGCTGGGTGGGAATGCTGGCACCCAGGGCCAACAGTGCCTTTGCAGAGAAGCAACCTGCTGGCTGCATGCCCGCTGCCAACATCGGATGCCCTGACAAAGGAGCCGTGCATCCCCAGCAGCCAAGGGAGGCTCCCTCTACCTCTAAGAAGAGCTAACAGGAGGGACATAAACCATCACACCCACATGGTGATCAGCTTCACCTTCCTGAAAAGCCCTTTGCTGCAGAGCACATTGCTCGGGTTGGCAGCTCCTATGGGATTTCTTCTTCAGGGGCTCCTCTCCCCCAGCCACATGCACCAGCCCCCTCCGTAGCTGTGCGGCCAGCACTCGAGGTCTGCGCTACTTTGGATCCCTGGCTCTGCCTCTTCCCGGTGTGCTCTGATGATGGAGCCGGCTGGCTCACCTGCACCCCAGGTTTGCTCCAGAGTAGGAGACGTGCCAGGCACCGAGCTGTCCCCTGCCGCTGCGTGGTCCTCTCCTACAACCTGAAAACTCTCCCAGTCTGTCTGCATTGGGACAAGGACACACAGACCCTCCCAACTCCCACCAACCCCATCGCAGCTTACCTTCTGGGTCCGCAGCATTCCCATCATCAGCTGTGGAGACACTGTCCCAGAGTCATCCCAGTGTGTAAAAGCACGTATTTTGGGCAACACGGGCACCAGACCCCAATTAGGTGGCATTTGAGTGCAGTAGCTGGTCAACGTGCTGCTCTTTTCCTAGAAATTTTAAGGTCCACGGCTTTTGTGGTGCAAAGGAGTCTTTAGACATTCCGTTGAATATATCTAACCCAGCCTGTGGAGCAAGCACATCACGGTCTTTAAATGTATCTAGAGTGGCTGATGACTTTCTACTGGGAAGATGTGAAGAGGGCAGCAATTCATCCCAGTCCACTCTGCTGTGCACATTCCCGCTGTCTCAAGGAAGAGGTTGTGCCCTCTCTTCCCTTCTCACAGCACCCCGTGCCTCTGGTCTCCTCCCCCTTTGCTCTTTGCCAGGTGCCAAGAAGGGCCCACAAAGCCCCCGGCAGCCACTGCACAGCAAGCTCAATGTGCTGGGCTGAGCAACCTACAATTTCCCTAAGTCATGCCCTTGAAACCAGATGGCAAGCCAAAGTTTTCTCTGACAAGCACAGGAATCAGAACTGACATGATTGGAAAAAACAAGCTCAATTCCTCTTGGCAGGATATTAATTTAGAAATCTCTGGTGTCGTCGCCCCAATTCACAATGAATTTGGATCCAAGCTCTCCTAGTGCCAGACAACACAGAGATTTGACAGAGAAGGTAATTGGAGGAAATGGCTTTGTAATCTAGCTATTGTGCTGGCAAGATCCAGCTCTCCTAAAGAACAAGGTTCACTTCCTGGCATGGCTGATTCATCATCCTTTATTTGTCCCCAGTGCCTCTTGACTTTCCTCTGCTTAGGAGGGATAGCGCAGTCCCTTCAAAGCAGCATTAGAGGTCTGCTGGGCATTCAGGCTTTCTCCCAGCCTGGTGAGCAGCAGCAACAGGGTGATGAGCCCTGCAGTGTCAACAACTCCCGGCGTCCAAGGGGCAAGCTGAAGAGCACATCCCTTGAGCAGCGTGCACACCAAGCTCCACCGGCGGTGTGGGCTTCTGCCAGGCCAGTGGCAGGAACAAGGATGGGAAATGTTCAGGTGAGAGCAATCCCACCCAGCGAGCCCCAGGGCCTCCGTCCACTCCACATAAATAACCATGAGGGTGGGCAAACCTGAACTCAGGATGAGTTTGGACCAAACCTAACGATCGCATAGTTAGTGACATCCCAAAGTGGCACGTACCCAAGAAAAAGGAGAGCACCCACTGAGGGGTTACCTGCCAGATACATGTCCTAATCATTAGATCATCCATTCTTACCTTTCTTCTGAAAAAGATACTGTAGACACAGGCTGAACCGGGGGGAAAAAATAAGTACTGAACGAAAAAAAGTGTTCACCCTGGTCCCACCAGGAAAAAGGAGGAAACAGGGTGGAGAGGTTCCAAAAACGTGGTCTGTGCTGAGCTGAACAGCGCTCACCTAGAAATGTTCGTGTACACAGGTCCCAGATCGTCATACGCAGCATTTTTCCACTGCTCTAATAACAACCATTCTGTTGACCTGCGTTTTTCATGGCATTCCACTAATCACTTTGGTTTTGTAACCGCAGTTATCTAGCCTGGATGGCGAGCTGCTCTGGATGGATGTCAGATCCACTCCCGAGCTGCACCTCCAAGATCTGATCATTTGACGGCTGGGGCAGCGTGAAACCCTATACCTGCCAGCTCTGCAGTTCCCACCGATGGCCCAAAGTCCCCTTTGGGAGCCCTGTTAAAATGAGCTCTTGCCCTTCAGAAGGCTCCTCTCTATTTAAATAAACAACTTGGAGGATGGAGCGTAGCAACAGTCTAATGTACCCTGCTATCTGAATATACCTTTTAGTTCCACAACCTGATTCCCTGATGAAGCTAGCACCAGAACACTGAGTGCAGATGAAGCCAGTGATTTTGTGGAGGAGGAGGAGGGGAAGAGCTCAATTATTTTTCTTCATCTGCTAGCAAAAATCATATATTAGGATAGTAAACAGCTAGCAATCACACAGGAACGGCTGGGAAAGCTCCTACCTACTGGCATGCAGATCTCTCATCTGGAATTCATTTATTCATGTTCACTATTGATGCTATTAAACTACAGAGGGGGTTGGGGAAGGACATATTCAAAAGATACCTGAAGTTATTGAAGAGGCCAGTCTCCACTGCCAATGTCACCTCTGGAAATGATGTAACTGAACCAGCAGACTAGCGTTTCAGAAGAAGAAATGCCATGTTCAGCAGCACCAGCATCACCTAAAACTCCAGCGTTATCAAAGAGATATGGCTCCCTTCACCCTGAAAGGCAGGATACTGCCGCCTCCTGTCTGCATAGTCATTAGTGTTATTAGAAATAGAAGGCATCTCTATTATACCGCAAGTCACAAAGGTCCAAATTTATCCGTGGAATCAGCCAAGATGAGCTAGTGATGCGGGGTCTGGTTCTGCAGCTGGTAACTGCCCATCGCACCTGGCCTTACCGCTGAACAGCTTAAGTGGGGTGAATCCTGGGGGTCTCAGTCTCCTGGAGGAGAGACTGTACAGGAGAACAGCGTATTTGGCCCATGGGTTTTATTCTGCATCCCATTTTGCTGCTAATTCCCTCAGAAAGCTTTCCTAGTGCAGAGGATCGCCTGTGTCTTGTTTAATTACATTCAGTAACTTAAACGGCCAGAGAAAACCTGCCGTAGCTATAATCATTTTGAGCTCTGAAGAAATCCCATAGCCTAGCAGAAAAGGCAGATCTAATTTGTACGTTCCCCTTAAGTGCCGTCTTATATGTCTTGCAACAACGCATACAGAGATAGTATGTACCGAGATTCACTCAGCTTACCCTGAACGTGGTTCCTCCAGGGCCTGAAAAGCAGAAGATACGCTGCCTGCCTCTTTTTTGGGGGGTGCTAAGTGGAAGGTCCAGCAGATGCTTCCTGGGAGCCCTGCCACGAGTTTCTCCAGGCAGCTCCAGGGCCAGGCTTATGCTCAGCACTGCTCTAGGAAGGGACCACACATACTCAGGTTGAAGGAAAAAAAAAAAATAATGCACATAAAGATCATGGAAGTCTCAGGGCAAGTAAATTACTGTTAATTGTGAGATATTTGATTGCAAGAAGCACCAGATGGCCAGCCATCTGTTTTTTATTATAAAATTAAACAAGATTAACCCAAACAGGATTTCCTCAGCATTCTTCTCTGACTGGCTCACAAATATGTCTTTAACACCTATGCTACAGATACAGCACAATCAGAAGCTCTTCCTGCCTTTCCCTAATCTTGGGCTAAATACTCTGCTGAGTAATGCCCTTGCACATAAGGATTTCCAGGGGATGGATTAATTAAGAGATGAGAGAACTGGGAAAGGGCAGCTCAAACAGAAGTAAAGTAACCCCAGCAGAACACCTTCCTTTTACTCTGCTGCGACAGGTTAGAAGGGCACAAGCATGCAGGCAGGAGAGGATGCTGCCAGAGGCAACCACAGCTGGGGTACCGACCCCTCCCGCCAGTATCAGCACCCAGTCAGTGCCGTGATGGAAAGGGATAGAAAAGCAAAAGCTGGGGGGAATGTGGCCAGAGCTCCCGGCCTTTGTCTGTCTCCTCTCAAATGCAGCAAGACTCTCTGACTTCCCCTCATCCTCCTCCCCAGCTTGGTCCCCTCCATCGCCATCCCTAAGGCAGGAAAGGCCAAACCTCTCCCCTTAACACCAATTCCATCTGTGCCTGTGAGGCTCTGCAGGCAGCTCAGCATGCAAACTCATCCCACGACAAGGAGAGGTGGCAGCATCCTCCGGGCTGGCGAGGGCGCGCACTCGCCCCGGTTTAAGCGCGTGGCTCAGGCGCTACGTCCACAGCCTCACGCCGCTGCCGAGAGAGTCTCTCGCTGTAGTGCCTCCACAAGCTCAGGCATTTTCTTTGCCCGTCTACACGTACGCCTACAAACTTGAGGAGCCTCCTCCTTGTGCACCACCCTCTGCCTCCCCAAAACACCGCTCCTGCCTTTGTCCCAGGAAGGTCAGCATTGCAGAAGCTCAATTTCTGATTAGTGATAACAATGTCTTCTGCAGGCTTCGGCTGTTCTTTGCTTCAAGATATATAAATTCTGAGATCTGCAGAAATCAGCTCAAATTCTCCCTAGCAAGTCGGATTTGCAGGACCCGCTAATCCAGCAAGTTTTCAGCCCTCAGCTAGCAAACCTGCTCTGGGAGTCAGCTGCCTCTCAAGCTCTCCGTGAAAGCTGGGCTGCTGCCAAGGCGGCCTTTCCCAGCCCACCCAGTTACCCTGTGCACACGTAGGGTATCGGATGGGATCTCAAAGCTGAAGTCCCCCCAGCCCCTGTCCCTCTGCAAGCTTTTTTCATGCAGATTACGCACGTCTTCATTTGTTCGAAGCAAATTGGTTGTGAATTGAACACAAAGGGTGTTTCAGGGAAGATCTCCCCTTGCATCATTCCCCAGCGTAAATCCCCAGGACACAGTGAGTCCAGAAACTATCACTAATACCCCACTTGCACCCTCCTATCTTATCACGTACAGACACACAACCTCTTGGGAGAGTTTAATTGCCCATCAGCTGACAGACAACTGGCCAGGGCTCTAGCTCATGTAAACATGATCTTTTGTTTTGCTTTTTTGTTTAGCTTTGAATATCTTCACTTTCAGGGCTAACCTGGAGAGAAAAATGCCATGGTCGTGTTTTTCGGGTAGCAGCCAGCCAGCTCGCCGCACCCCAGGCTGTTTGCCCCCCCACCGCTGCTACTGGGGGCTGGGAAACACAGTGCATGAACCCAGCTTGCACCCATTCGCAGGGTGACAGGGTGACACAGCTCCTCGAGGGATATGCCCCATGACCCCTGTCCCTTTGGCATCTCCTCCGAAAGGAGAGAGCGTGGCTGGGTTTTGCCTGGCTGCCCACCTGCAACCCAGAGATAAGCTTGCTGCCGAGCATCTGGACTCGGCTCTGGCCAGATACAGCAGACCTGGCAGTATAGTCTGACTCCCACACCATTCATATCTGACCTTGCATTTGACTGATTCACGGTCATTTTGCATGCAAAGACACACATGTGCTGGAGAATCACTGCGGTTTGGTGTGGAGTCTCTAATAAAAACCAGTTTGATTCCCACACACACACACAATACCAAGGAAAATTAACCCAAAATGCAGATGCTGACAGAGCTATCTTCCCACCTGCAAATGCTGGATGGGCTGGCTTAGCAGCAATTAGCAAAGGGGGCAGAGACGGAGGAACCATCCTCTCCTTCCCAAACTGCAAGTCCCAGGCTGGAGGTGGCCCAGCAGTCCAAGCTGCCCATCATCTACTTCACTGGGATGCTCCTTCCCCACTAGCCATACCAGTTCTTCACTGGTGCTGCTCCTTGCCAGAAATACAGGCTGCCTCCCAGACACCGCTGCAGGTCCTGCCGCCCGAATGAAGCCAGCTCCGCTCCTTCTGGCAGGCAACTTTACAGCCCCGGCGGTTTTAGGGTGATGGACTGCCCCAGGCACACCCCAGTGTGATTAGCTCATCCAGGCTTTTACATGTTAAGGAAACCATATAACTTCTTCCATTTTGTGGTATGGTCTGTCTTTTAAAAAAATTTTAAAAAAATTAAAATGGCCTCAAACATGATAAAACATGAACTGCAACAAACTCGTCATGTTTCCAGCCAGTTCACTTCTTCCTTTCATCCTACTGGAAGCCACCAAATGGAGACCAAGTTCCCCCCAACGACAGGCCATCCATCTCTTTCACGCCAAAGCCCTTGGGCTTGCACAAACACAAGGACAGCTCTGTCCTGTGTTCCTGTGTGCAGAAGCAGACATTATTAAGATAAAACATGGTCCACGTACAGGCATATTGAGGGAACTAACTGGAAAGCTCTAATACATCTTCTTTTCCCTTTGCCTTTTCCACAAGAGAGAGCCAGGCTTGCCTCAGTGTGGACTGAATTACTTGGTTTTCCACAGTCTTACTCTCAGAAATGACTGTTTCCCTCTGAGCTAGTATTTCCCCAGAAGAACTCAGTCCAAGGCAGACACCTCAGGTGGAAAACTCCAGTCCCAACAGGCAAAGGTATGTGCAAATGAGAAGGGCATCCTGTCATAAGAAGGAGCAGAAAATTACCATATAAGCACATACTTACAAAGCATAGCTTAAAAAAAGCCAGTCTTTTAAATGAAGGGAACAGATGCTCTGAGAAAAGCCCTGTGCAAAATGTTCCCTTTGCCAGAAGGGTATAAGAAAACCCACTTTAGCTGAAGAATCAGCTTTTAAAGGCAGTCCCTAATAAATGAGGTATAAAACTGAATTCAGAGCATTTCCACTGCTTTCTTGTCTTTCCAGGAGAGCATCCGCTGGGCTGGGCTTTCACTGAAAATCACTCCTCCACAGCCAGCGTGGGGAGATGCCCCAGGAGGTGGAAGCACACAGAAAATAAAAAAATAAAAAAAAAAACAAAACCAAACCATAAAAGTACCTAAAAAAAAATTTACAGGCTTTTAAAACATGATTTATCCATGCTGGGTACATCTCTGTCTAACTAGATGCTTCCAAATGTCTGGCACTAGAGAAAAACCTGTCATTTTAACCCGTGATATATTACTAACCCGTATTAGACTTGCACAGAAACTACTGGCTGCTGTTGCAGCTGGAGCGGGGCAGGGGGGGAAGTAAGTAGATTACACTATAAAACAGAAGAGACTTCAAATAGCTACGATATTATCTCAGGGGAGTTTCATACCGAGCTGGTTCAGTCTGTCAAATGTGGGTTGGAAGGGGGTCATGTGCAACCCCGACTCTCATGAGCTGCTTGAGAAATACGCTTGCAGGGATGCTTTCTACCAAGAGAAGGGACCCTCGCACCTTTGTAAGCAATAGGATAATGGAGTGTGGAGGGGAAGCCCCCATCCGAGCAGGGATCATCTACCAAGGGGCTTTCAGACAGAGGCGTGTAAGGATTGGACTCTACCAGATCACAGGTTGCTGCCAATAACAGGCATATAACTCCAGCCATGTCTCACAATGTTTGATAGCATGGGGACCATGGCGCATGACTTTTATCAACTGGCTATGTGTGATGCACAGATACCCTTGGAAAAAACAGTGCTGATACAACCGAGGAAAAACAGATGTGCTTTTAGCCTCAAGAATGGCTTGTCCATTTTTTCCCCAAATCTACTGGCTAATCTAACAAGAGGTGGGAGCACCACAGGCAGCAGGCCCATCAGTGCATAAGGCTGGCTCGAAACAGGCATTGCTCTCGTTCTCGCGACAGTACGGCTACAAAACAACTTTTACAAAGCACCTTCACTTGTGCACATTCGTGAAGGGGCCCAGAGGAATGACCCTCAACTGGAAAGGGCCTGCGAGGGTAAGGGAAAAGACGAGCAGAGAACTTGGTGCTCGCTACCAGCCCTGCTGTTAGGATTTCAGGTGCCGGCTTGTGCAGAGCTATGCCTGCAGCACCAGAGATAGGGCAGAGTCCTGCTCCTGGCTGCAAGGCAGAGATAAGGTCCCTGGGATCGATGGTGACACAGGGCGCGAATCAGTCCCAGGTTGCAGGAGGAGGTGAAGGTGGCCACACGAGGCAGAGGAAGAGTGGAGTCAAGCCAATCCAGCAGAACACCTTGGATAAGTTTTATCTGTCCTGACTAATACAGCGCTGCTTATCAAGCAGATACTGCTGCAAAACCCTACTGCTTCAACGTGAGCTCCCTGGCTCTCCCAAGGCCGCAGGCCTATCTTCACCCCCTGCAAATGAACACCAAGAGCAACCAGAGAGGCTGTGCACTACAAAAAAGCTTGAGCAACACCTCATCTGACTCAAAATCAGAACTGAATGTGTTTCTGGTTAAGACAGCGGTTTAACTTACATCATACAGCAGCAAAGGACAAAAAAAAATGCTTACCTGTGAACCACAGGTCCTGGAAAGAGTCAACAGCTTTGCTCTTCCCCCATCACTTGTCCCCTTGGGGACAGTGGGACGATGGGTTACCTCGGAGTCTTGTTTTGAACCTGTCTCCCTTGCTGTTTTCCTCTAATGCATAATTTCAGCTGTCAATGGAAGGGGGGAAGATGGTCAAGTCAGCTAACGACAACTCCCTGCAGGAAGGTACTGCTTGTGTAACACAAATCTGATGACTTGCAGTTCATTAAAAGTTCCCTTTTCCATCACCGTGCAAGTTGAAACAGTTTTAGCTCCTAAGTGACATGGACGTAATCAAGTGCCTTGTAAAGTGGAAGTGGTTGGTCACTCACCTGAGGAACGGAGAATGGATTTGTGAGATCCCAAGTAGTATTTCTGGCGCTGTATGTTGCCATGTTCTCCACCCCAGGACTAGCTCGATATTAGTATAAATACATAGTATAGCATGTGTATACATATATAGAGTACAAATAGTATAATAAGTGCTAGCAGTCTCTTTTGTGGACGACAATACAATTCTTATTAATGATTGCTACCACTCTAGTATGTCAGACCGAGACCACGTTACGCCAACAACAAAACAGGCCTCAGGACTGCTCGCTGTGCCGTTCCCAGATGCCCCAACTTTCCGAACAGCAGAAGACTAAAAGAGGTCACAGGGAAGCCCTTGTAGGCCCCAGGGTTTGATCTTACAAGTCGGGATTAGCTGACCAGAGATCAGCTCCCATTTGTCAATGACACCCCATTGGCTTCAGCCAGGCCAAGATTTCTTGCCCTGGATATCAGCCATGAGCACAGGAGCACCACCTGTCACTCAGGAGTGGGAGTCCCTTGATGGAGACTATGAGCCGCTGATGTATGGGATATCCCATTATTCATGCGAGCCGTCCCCGCGTTGGAGTAACACTCAACGCATAGAAGTGGATCAGAAGATACATGGCCAAAGAGAAGGACCCTTCAAGCCAGGGCTGCTTTCCAGCCAACGCTAAATCATCACCAAAACTTGACTCATAATCCCAAGCATTTGCTTCCCTTTATGTTCTCTATGACAACGATCCATCGCTGGGGCTATACTGTCTCCAAAGACGTCTGCCTGCATAGGCTTTCCTTACACGCAATGCAGATGGCTTAAATGGGAAGCACCCTCCCTTTCCCCCAGTCACCTCTCAGGTCCGACCCACGCCGCAGGCAACAAGCTGCTGGTCTCGCAGAGCAGAGGGGAATCAAGAAGCCTCATACGAAGAAATCCAGGCCAAGAGGAGTCCGGGACTTTCTCACTGACAGAAGATAAAAGAGGTTGCCATCAAGAACAAGGGCACATTGCAGGGAGAAGGCACAGCGTACAGAAGCACTTACCCACCCATGCAAGTAAATCCCATTTACTTCCACCAAACTACCCGGACCAGACTTTCCAGCCACATAAAGGAGTATAACCCACTGATGCTGATGGATACTAGCAATTTAGACCTGGAGAAGCTCTTAACCCTTACACAAACAGCCCCCAGGGTTGAATCCAGTTTGAAGACTGGGTTTTCAGCTTTACGAGACCAAGTCTACCAGAGTAAAGCGTGAGACTTCTGCAAGCCTACAATTTCAGAGGAGTCGGAGCTGAACCTGTCTCGCGGTCTGGTTTTTTCTCTTTATTAATCATTTTCACGGGCCTTTGCAGTTTTGGATTCCAGCCTGACTGGAAGCAGCAAACACTGGAAACCTCACAAAGCTTTCCAAGAGTGAAACGCCGCTCCCTGGAGAAGGTTTAATGCACTTCAGGTTTGCATCCAGACTTTCAGAGGCTGAGCCAAGCAGTCACCCCTCTCAGACGCTCAGGATGTTCACCTGTTGGAGGGTTTCCAACCTGAAACACAGGCTTTCATCCTGAAGCACCTTTTACAGAAGCAGGACCAAGAGATCACCAGGTGCAAAGGAGTGATGGGGCTGACAGGCAGAGCTGAGGTGGTGTCCAGAGAACAGCTCATGATAGCAAGCTATGGGGCTGCTGATGCTTTTCTCGCTAAACGCCCACTTTTCATCCTTTCCCAGAGATCTCCTAGGCTCCATCACCCTCATCCCATTATTAGGCTGAATAAACAATGCCGGGAGTTTGCCTCCACAGAAAGACACAACTCCCAGGTGAGCTTTAGAAAGCCTCAAGTAATGCCAAAAGCAAATGTGGCTGAGACGTGCAAGAGCAAAGCTGCTTCTCAGCCAAGAGAGTTGGAGTGTGCACAGGGAAGAGCCTTCCTCTCTCTCTCTTTTTACTATTTTATTCTGCAGACTTACAATGAGGACTATTCTCTCCTGGAAGGAGGAATCCAAAAACCTTCCAGCTTTTTATTGATTCACTGCAAAGGGAAGGTATAGATTCTCCTCCGCTCGCCAACTTCCCATTAAAGCAGCCACCTCGGGCCCATGATGAACCAGTCGAGCTGAACCAAAAGGAAGCAGCAGCCAGTGGCTCTCGGGAGCCTGCAGAATCGGCGTTTCCGACTGACTGCCTCCCCCGCTCCTTTAAACCCCTCAACCAAAACCACCGCATTCACTGGGCCAGACGGGATGGGAAATGAGAAGAAAAACTTTCTCTCCATCACCACTCTTCTTTATAAAACTGCCACCCCCGCCTCCCACCAAAGCAACAGGGCAACCTTGAAATTCAAGCCAGCCATTGGAACAAGTTGTATGGGTTAGAAACAAGAGCTCCAGACCATGTCTTCAAGGGCTCTGCATCCTGTGCACAGCATGGGATTCCCATACCTTCCATCCTGCATTGGTTTTAGGAGTGAGGCCACATGGAAGACAGAGAGCTGGGAGGGAGCGCAGCCATGCCGCAGAGGGCTCACAGGCTGCGTCGTGAAGTCACGTCCTGCTTTGGGTAGTGTGGTCTCAGCTGTCCTGCCAGTCCTTGACAAAAGGAGACAAAAATGATTAAAATACCCTCCAGAAGAGGTTCATACGTCTGTCGTGGACAATCCCAAGCTGAGGAAGTCCACTTTGCCCCAGTCAGTACCCAGGATAGCGAGTGACAAGAAGGTTGTGATGGGGTGCCTAGAGGAAGGAAGATGCCAGCTCGCAGGTTGGGAGACCAGAAATCTGACCCTCCTTCCCTCTCACAGGTTCTGCTCTCTGGAAACTGCATCCCACAGACCTAAACCAAAGCAGCCTGCAGCAGAATCTGTTCGGGGACAGCCCAGGGGACGCCTTCGTCCCAGGCTGGGACGCCCCACCAACCCACGCACACCAGGCGAGCGCTGGGACCAGCAGGGCTCCCCCATCTCGAAGCCCACCTTACCCACCTTCAACAGGGTTGGGACGTGAGCTCCGTGGGTCAGGCACTGCCTCCGGCTGTGTTTGCACAGCCCATCTCCACGGTTTCACTCTCTTGGGACTCCTGCAACCCAAGCCCTAAATAAAAAGAATATTCGAGTGTCATATGCCCATCGGACTAAGACCCATGGCAGTTGATATGGAGCTGATGGAACAGATCCTGGTGAGCTGGTGCCGATGGAAGCCATAATCCTGAGATGCACCCTGAGAACGCACCCTGATGCACGACGACCGTGACTTTGGCTTATTGGGCATCCTGATTCCCTGCTGCCGAAGACATAAATGTGCCTGTAGGTGGCCCAGAAACACTGACTTATTGAAAAGAAAAAGGCTGGGGGTG
>VZTV01054901.1:22868-33947 GCA_013400875.1 Anhinga rufa
GGGGGAGGAAGAAGAATGAATGCAGCGTCTGTCACCCTTTTGCAGAATTGTTATTTTTTGTGTGTAGTTGGTGCTTGTTTTCCAAAGATTTACATTTTTGTGTGTGTGTCATTTGCTTTTCATGCATTTTGAGACCTTGGAGCTTAGAAATTCAAAACACTTGTCAGTCACGTCAATCCTTCTGGACAAAACAGAGCTGCCACTTGGATGGATAAAAAAAAAAAAAGAGAAAAAAACAACAAACAAAACGCACTTTTCTATCAAGCTGTGACTCGGTCACCCTACTCAATGCAAGCAAGACAATGTTTAGAGAAAGCAAAAAGAAAGATCTGAGTTTTCATACTCGTCTGTGGAACTAAATTGATTAAGGTCATTTCCTAGGTAGGTTTGAAATCTTCTGCAACAATTTTTTGCAGAGAAAAAGAAAAGTGTCCCCCCAAAAAAGGGAAAAGTCACTACCGCAAAACCATTAAATCTGCTTGGGTAACTCAGAATATATGTTGGCAAGGCAACATATCTCAGCTTGAACAGTAAACCTGCTATGTCAGAGGCTCTGCAACATATGAAAGAGACTTGGGTTTCAATATATCATGCTGAATTTACTTCTGTCAGCCTTTCATGGCAAAGCATTTGATGTTTATCCTTTCACTGTTGCAATCGATAGGGCGACCTCACTTAAAAGTTTCCTGACCTTTGCTGTTGTCGGTATTGTTCTGTTAAAATGTAATTTAACTCTTTTTCTTTAGTCTGGAAATAGCACTGTACAGACAGCAAACATGAGAGGGGTTTGTTCCCCCCCACCAACCTAGAGGCAAGAGATAAAAACATCCATCACCAGAGCTGGCTTAAAACCAGACGATGTCAAGAAGGGTACGGCGTACAGTGGCCCAAGACCCTCTGCTGAAGCGGATCTGTTGAGTTGCACCGATTTCATACTTCACGTCGGAGCTAAGACCACTGGCATCTACAGAGAGTCTGGTTAGTTCCCCAGCACTTTCTTGCAAAGATACACACCTGCTTGGTAAGGAAAATAACCAGAAGGGTCTTGTTCTGATGCTCTTACTCCAGGGATGAAGGGCATCCTACTCAATATTTTAGCCATAGGATAGGATTGAGTGGTCTCCCTGGATTCGCAGTGTCACTGTGTCTCTTTGGTAATGTAAAGTTATAGCGTTTCCAGGATAGAGACCCTTAGCTAAGGCCTTGCACATATTCTACCTAATCCCAGAAAACCAAATAGACCAAAACCTACATGAAAAAGGTGAACTGTTTTCAAACAGCAACGACCAAAATGGAAGGAGACTGATTTTTCTCATGACAGTGGGTGTTGGAAGAGTCAGTCACATGCTTTAGGGTTACAGCTGGATTATCTAGCACAGGATCTTTGCGAGTCTGATTTGAATCGTATTACAACCCTGTAATGCAAGTACTTTGCAAAAGCAAACCCGCATCATTATTATCTGTTGTTTTACTATTATTATGTCTTTGCCTTACTGCTGTACGTGGGGTATTACATTGCATTAGTGATGCAGATGCGCACATCTGCACTCACACCCTTACATTTGCACAGGATTATGGCTACAGTTCCTGATCCTACTTATAAAAAGCCCTATAAATCCTGGATAGCTCCCTTTAAATCAGCAGCATTATCCTACTGTAAATCCAGAGTGTAAATCAGAGGAGGCTCTGGCTCAGATGCTCTTCAGCCACATGCCATACTGCAACAGCGAGGCTAAACACAAACCCTAGGCTCCATACACATCCGTTCCCCCCAGAACCCATCCCCATCACAGGGGCTGAGCCCCACTTCTCAAAGTACCGGCCCAACTCTTCTCATCAAGAAGCTCTCTGAAACAGATTGGGAGCCGGCTTTGGCAGCGCTGCCGCCGCCATGTGCTCAAATATTGCTCACAGCTGAGTTATTTCTTGCTTCTTAGGAACTTTAAATGGCTTTTATGCTCAGTGAACTCATGAAAGGCTAGTATCTAAAGTCAGCAGCATTGAAACAATGAATTAGCCAAAGGAGAAGCAGGCCAGTTAGGCGTTTCTTACAATACATTATCTAGATGGTTGCCAGAGGAGCTGGTTTAAAGTCACTGTGCTGCACCTGAATATCATTTATGGCTCATAAAAGGAAATCTGTGTTTAAATAACAATAAAGCAGGACTGTACTTTCTATATTAAAATAAAAAAAAAAATCCTTTCTCACAGAGCAGATGTATTTTTATTTGCTCCGTGCCTGCCTCGGAGGCACATGGAGTCTGACAGCGCTGGGGTGCTTTCAGCCATAAAGTCCACGAGTTAAGGAGGAGGACTTGCTCCAGCATGGGTTATGTTCAATTTTTACTCATTTTTCCACCGAGGCCTTTACATAGCGAGTTTGACCTCCTTGCAAAGGCAAGCCCTGTATGCCTACATACATCTGTAGCTGTCAGAGGAAACAAGGGAAATCCCCAGGCACGGGCAGCCAGCCTGCTAGTCCTGCCCCAAAGCCACAGCCCTGCAGCGGGAAGAAGCAGGGAGCCTTCTTCACACCCCCAGCTCCACAGCCAGGTGTTTGGCCAGACAAGGTGACAGCAGCCATCATGTGAATCACTAAGTCACAGTCACATGTACCCGAGGATCCATATTTTCACTCACCTGCTATCCACCAATAAATTCCCTTCGTATCAGGCTCCAAAGGCTCCAAACCCACTCTTTTGGTCCCGGTGCAGGTACCAGCTGGGGTTCTGTGTGGCACACAGCTGTAAGGAAAGCCTCCTAGAACATATACATATGGTTTTTTTCCTACTACACCTCTGCCAAAGATTTCTTTTTGAGAATTTTCTGCACAAAACCAAGTCTTAATGAAAAATATGCGATAATGACAGGCAAACTCTATCCTTCTATCCCTCTGCAGCGTTTTGCCCTCCACCGTTTTCCCATCATCTATCCACCACCACCCTTCTCACAGAGTCACGGCCACCTTGGGGCTTCCCACCTCCACACAAGTAGTGCCGATCCCCAGCCCCAGTGCTGCTGGCAAAGGGGAATGCTGCCTGCCAGTTCCACCTGCCCTCTCAAGAGCCAAGGAGGGTGCTCAGCCCTGGGTCTCCCCACCCGAGGAGCTGGAAAGCACCCATGCCTGTGATGCTACGCAGCTGTTGACAGCGAGGGTCGTGGTCCCGACCTTTACCTGCTCTCTCAGTCTGACCCCACTGCTGGAGAAGGCATTGTCCCACCACGATTCATCTCCCCAAGGAAGAGGCCTGCAGATAGAGACTTTATCAGTCCGGTCTACGCAGCAGGTCTGCAGGACCTTCGCCCAACGCTCAGCACTGCCCAGGATATCCAGAGCTGACACCACGCTGAGAGTACCAAACTGCAGAGGAAAAAAAAGAAGTTGTAAGCTTCTGCCAAGTCAAACCTCCAAACCAGCTACAGCATAGCATGAAAACGTCATACTGCCCGAGGCAGGACCTGAACTGAAATAGCTACGCTGCTATAAACTGAGAAATACCCTGTAGGCACACCCCAGCACACAGGAGCAGGATGCCAGAGCCGTAGCCAGTACCTTTGGGGAAGACACAGCTACACATACGGACGCTGGGGCACGGGAAGCAATACCCAGCTAAATCAGGAACATTGATTTCCCAGCATTAACACACCACCTCCAGTCTGAACTATCGGCATGAGGGAGCACTTCCCTTGCGGTTCAGCAGTGCCTTAAGAAAGGCTTGCGGGAATCTGAAAATAACCATCTTTTATAAGTAGCATCCGCACAAAAGGCTATACTCGTGTAGCGGCGGTGTGACTGTTGCGCTGGCAGCCCTCCTCTGCAACAAACTCCCCCATTTGGGACGGGCCGGTCCTTTTTCAGAAGCACCAAGTACAAGGAGGGGATAGCAGGCTTCGCAAAGTTGGCAAACATCTATTTTTATAGGACCATCTTTGAGAAGGCAGTAATGCAACATATAAAACGAACAAAAAAAAGACAAAATTGTTTGGCTGTTGGGATATCAGAGGGATAACGGCATGCTTTGATTTAACAGGAATTGAAGTGCAGGCTTGACAGCAAAGCAGTTAGCACTGCGCCAGAGCTGCGAAACATGCAGACCAGCAATGGCAAGTCAGCGATGGCTGCGAGATATTGACTTAGCATTAGTTACCTTGTCCTGAGACTAAGACAACCACGATTCACTGGCTTGAAGATCTACTTCATACATCCCACAGCGGCTGAATCCTGCCCCACACTCTGGCAATACAGCATTGCAAACTCAACACAAGCCATAACAAAGAGAAGAAGAGATAAAAAGGGATTTAATGCTGTCAGGACTGCCAACCCCCAAATTCCAGTTCAAGCAAACGCTGTAGAAAAATGAATCTGGATTAGTCTAAATATCCCCTCCATCTGCGTACTTCCGTATTTTCCTCCTACATGTTTATTCCTAAGCTACAGACACAGCCTTTCATCACTCCCGACAGTTTTCACCTTATAAATCCATCAGCTCCACCTTCCCCAACAGCACAGCCTTCCGCAGCCCCGCTCCTCCCACCCCTTCCCCTCTCGCCATGCACCCTGCCGTCTCGCATTCCTCCATTCAATGGTTTCTGCCCACCACCAACAAACATCAGGAAAATACAGACGTGTTTGCTCCTGCACCAAACAAAGGGGAGAAGGTGGATTTGGGATTTCTTCTTTCTGGCTTTTTTTTCTTTCCCCCCCTAAGGAGGAAGATGATGACAAGTCAAACCACTGGTAGGCACAGATTTTTTTTTTTTTCCAGATCTTTATTTTACAAAAATAACTTACAAATAGAGACAACTCTCAGAAGTAGGATCATTCATTCTGTGCATAAGGATACAGCTTTGCGAAGTGTGGGCGTAGGAGTTAACAACTCTTAGAATACTGTTAACATTAACACGATGGTAACTACATTACAGAACATCCATTTCACGCTCCAGACACGTGGGTACAACCACCACATAAAGCTACGGTCGATAAAGTGTGCCAGCCAGGGAGGATGCACCTAAGAGATCATTTCCATACTGCTAATTATCAGCATCCTCTTACCTATGATAGTTTAAACCAAATAGCAATCTAACACTCAGCCTACAGCACTCTGGATACACTCATCAGCAATATACTTCAAATACATGATAAAAATATATTTAACTTTCAAATACAATTGTATAAGGTACACCAAGAGCCAGAAAATAAAGTCTCGAGCTTTTAAATACAACATACTATATATATAACATATACAAGGAGACGAGAGGGAATCTACACATGGAAGAAAAAGCTTATCCTGGAAATGCTTGTTATCTATGGTACACAATGGCTTTGTCTGCTAGGAAGTCACTTCCATTTGCATAGCATTGTCAAGAAGTCCAGACTGGGGTAGGAGGACATCAAACAAAACACACCACCAAAAGGCTTAATTTTGGTACCACTTCCATTTTGCACCCGATTCTATTCTTAAATTACAGTTTGCCATTTCTCTTTTGTAGGCTGGAATTCATGCCCCGTTCATAAAACACAGGGAAAAGGAGAGATTAAAAAAAAAAAAAAAAAAACCACCCCAAAAAAAAAAAAAAAAAACCACCCCAAAAAAAAAAAAAAAAAACAAAACAAAACAAAAAACACCACCACAAAAAAAAAAAATAATCAGAGAGTCAAGGAGGTTTCTTTATGGGATTGCAGTCATTTTGCATTTTGCTCCAGAGCGGAGTATTCTGCTTCTGACACTCTGGAAGCATCGATAAGTTTAGTGAGACCAGTTTTGGCAGAGTACTTGAAAATAAAGGCTTTCATGAGCTCGTATCTGTAGTTGCGGTTAATGAAGCTGTACAGGATGGGGTTGACGCAGCAATGGACTAGAGAGAAACACTGAGTGATGTGAAGAGTGGCATACAAGAAGTTCTCCATCTGACAGCTGAAAGGTATGAAATGGAGGCTATAGAAGATGTCAAGCAGGACAGCTACGTGGTAGGGTAGCCAGCAGACGAGAAACACTACAACGTAGGAGAAAATGATCTTCCCATTGCTCTTCCTCTCTTGGTCACTGGAGGCAGAGATGGTCTTTGCAAGGAGGAAGTAAAAGAGAGCGATGATGGGAAAAGGGATAAGAAAGCCCAGCACGACGGAGATGAGCTCCATGCCAATCAACCATTCTTTGAAGCTCTCCTCTGGATAGACAGGGCGGCAATAGGTTTCGTTGTTGGAAGAGACAGTCTTGAGGTAATAGGTGTCTGGGAGAGACGCAAAGAAGGCAAGGAGCCATACCAAGATGCAGATGCAGCGACGAATTATCTTCTTCTTGCGATTGCTGGAATTGGTGAAATAGGCAACTGAGAGGTAGCGGTCCACACTCATGCATGCCAGGAAGAAGATGCTGCTGTACAAGTTGATGGAAAAGATGAGGTGAGTTATCTTGCACGTGATTTCTCCCATGTACCACTGGTTATGCTGGACGAGGGAGACGACCCACACCGGAAGGGTGATGACGACGCACAGATCGGCAATAGCCAAATTAAAAATGTAGAGGTGGGTTTCATAGCCAGTCATTTTGGCTTGGAGATTGACCCATACCACAACCGAGTTGGCCACCAGCCCTATGACAAAGATGAAAATGTAGAAGAAGGACAGGGTGTATAGCAGGGCGCTTTTGTTGAGCGTGCCAGGGCATGTTGTCGCATCAACCGTGATGCAGTCACCGTTGTTGCACGTCCAGTTGATCTCTGTCAAGTTGGCCGTTTCCAGAAAATCGAGGATGGAAGTCAAATCGAGTGCGCTCATGTTTGCTCGGTTTGGAGTTCGAGTGACCTACAAGCAAAATAGGATCAAAAGAAACGACCTAAGTTAGAGATATTTCTGCTGCCATCTTCATACCGTAAAGCACACGCAGGTCACGCTGTTTTAGTGATGTCCTGCTCTTGTAAGGCACTTGCCATTAGAGAGATCCGTGGAGTAAAACAACCAAAACAGACACACAGCAAAACTCATCATCTGGTCGACAAAAAAAAAAAGAACAGCGCTAGCTTTTTGTGTGTTTTTCTTTTTTTTTTTTCTTTCCTTTCCTTGCAGCTCACATCTGACATCATCAGGTTGGCTATCGTCCCCGGGTGTGAAATCCACAAAGTACACTGTGGCCAAATAAATGTCAGGCGACTAAATCTGTCTTCTCCAGCATAAATGATGATACTATCACTTTCAGCAAGGGAATCTTTAAGCCATTTTATCTGCAATCCCTCAAGCATAGTAGAATTGATCTGGCTGATACACGGTACCGTAAAACATTTACCACAAGCTCTGGTCAGCATCCTGTCAAGCCCAGCTGCATTAAGGAGAAATAGGGAACTAAGGGGCTTTGTACCCTCATCCAATTTTAAATTTAAATCCTGCTCCATCCTCACCCCTTCCCTTCAATCCTATTTTACAAAGCATCCCCTGCATTTAACCATTATCACATAGCTTTGAGAAAAGGAAAAAAAAAAAAAAAGAAAGGACAGTCAGAGCTTGACCTCTGAGTAGATCTGCTGGGCTTAAGTTTTCTTTTTAGGAGAGCGCTTTGATTTACAAAACATTCCCCCATCACAGCTGGCTCCGCAACAACTGCTTCCTCCCCACCCTTTTGCTTTTCTAAATCTACTTTTCTTGCCTCTTCAGGGCCTTCTTCCATCGGCAGGCAGCAGATAAAGGAAGGGGCTCCTCGTTAACGTCCTTGCCTGTAGAAGGAAGGGCCCCAGCAGACCTACGCAGCTCATGCAAAATCCAAAGCCGGGCTGCTAATTACCGTTGTGCTTTTGGGGCGGCATAAAAATGCTGCTTCCCCTGCTGGGACCCTCCCATCCCACAGGGCCGACAGTACCACCCACAGCAGCAGCCGGCTGCCTTGGCCCGTGACCACCATGCTTCAGCCAAGCAAGTTTTGGAGCCCCGTCCACAGGCTCCAGGTTGGGGCACACCAAAATAAAGCTAGAGCGGTGGGTTTCCAAGGAACGGACACCATCTCGTTCCCCCACGGCTTCACTTGAGCCGGAGCATCGGGTCAGCCAGCCCACCTATAGTCCCCACTGTGGACACTTCTGGCATCCTGAACGGTGGCCACCTTGTTCTTCCCCATGCCCCCAGCCCCAGCAGCAAGAGGTGCCCCCAGCCCCAGCAGCAAGAGGTGCCCCCTGATGCCAACCTAGCCCTGGGGACAACACCGGAATGAGCGAGCAGCTGGAGAGAGCAACTGGGGGGAAACAACTCCCACAGCCCCCTGCATCTCTGGACGTCCTCAACCCCCACCGTAGGACCCCTTGGCGGGACTAACAGGAGCGTAGAGGGGACAGCAAGCAGTGAAGAGCTCGGACACACTGCCACGCCGAGCATCCTCTTCTCGCCCCCACTCCCCGAAAAGGGACGTCAGTTGACACAGCACCTCTGGCTCCTCTATCTGCATAATTGGCTCTTCCCAAACCTCCCACCCTCCCCACCTGCCAGGGATACAGGCTATGGAAGAGAAGGGAGATAAGGGGGGAGATTACCAGGGAGGACTCAAGGCGCTATTGTCCCAGTGGAGGGGAAGCTGGTAGCACTACCCGTGAGGAGGGCCATGCATGCATCCAGGGGAGATCAAATCTCTCCACAAACAGGGCCTAAACTGGCCCTGCGAGGAGATCTAGCCTATCACTTCAAACCTATGCAGCCCTCCAGGCTTTCATCCTGCTGGCCTGCTGAAAGACGGAGTCGATCAAACCAAATTAAGCATGGATTTTGTTAAAACGCTGGCTAAAGAGAGAGCTGAGACAGTGGCAGCTTTCTGTCCTGGGGTAGATAATCCCCCATTTCCAGCTCAGGAAAGCAGAGAGTGATTTAACCCGTGCCTACGCAGGGCAGAAAGGCTGATCCTGCCCCCCCCAGGGACACAGGCCACCCTCAAGCTGCCTGTACCGCCCGGCTGGTGCGGCAGCAGGGATGCACGCTGCCCAGGCACAGCTCCCCAGGGCGCTCGCAGCAGCCCAGTGCTGCAAGTGGGAGAGAGGGACGGGTCTGCTGCTAGACCTCATCCAGGGTCCCACCACCACCACTGTGTCCCCAAGGGCAAACACTTCTCAAGGCCTCTCAAGCGCAGGAAGAAGTGGCACCATCCCCAAGATCCTGTAGCTCAAAACCCCACAAGCAACTAAAGCAAACTCCCCAAACGCCACAGAACTCCCAGCCCCGTGGCACGGGCTACCGTCTCCTGATGGTATTTGTGGACAGGGAGGTGAGCAGAGAGGAGAAACACCAGGCTACCCCTGTAACACCCCACAGAAGTGGCATGGGTGGGCCTGGGCACCTTCTGGGAAGGCACAAGGTCCAACAAGGGGAGTGGGCTCATTCCACATCTCAAGACCCCGACTCGTGCCAGCGAGGACGGGGCTGTGACCACCCACTACCAAGCCTCCAGCGCATCCCCTAACGGAGAACAAACTCAGACCTGGCTGCAGGGTGTCAGGTCGCCAGCGCCAACAGAGAGGCAGCAAGGGCGAGCAGGGAGGCAGCAGCAGAGCAGCAGAAAGCCCTCGAAGCCGGGACTCATGCCAGCGCTGGGGACAGGACAGCCACCAGCCTAGGACAGCAGCTAGGAGAAGGCGATGCCGCCCTGGCCGCTCGCTCACAACCACCCCGGGGATCGTACGGAACACAAACGATGCTCACAGCCTGACTCTCAGCCTGCCTCCTACTCCGAGAGCAGGTCCGCTGCGTGCGCGTGCGTCCATCTGTCCGGGGCCGCCCGCGCGCTTTCACATCCCCACCGCGGCAATAAAAATCTGAAACCGACACGGCCTCCCAGGCTCAAAGTCCTGCTGGGGAGAGAGGCTATATTCAGAGATTACAGCCTTACGAGGCCGGGCTCTCTATAGTCTGGGATTAGCTGCTGTAACATGATCTCCGCTTCCCACCCAGATTAGCTGGGAGGTGGTGTGGGGAGAATCCACCAGACAAACTCAATAAAGCCACTCTGTGCTCCTAAAAAAACACCTTTAGCGCTCTCTGCAGACAGCACAATATCCTAAAAACTCCTGAAGGCAGCTGGAACTATGTTTTTTCTCCACGGCACTGCAGAGCTCTCGCAGGCCATCACCCCTTCACCTGGCAGGCACGTGCGGCACGGCCAGTCGCTGCTAGTTCACAGGAGTTAAAGCATGAAGGTGCACCCAAAGTCCTGCTCCAGACACCCAGGGGTGTCCCTGAAGCCCGAGCAGCCTGCAGGACTGCACCCTCCCCATCCCACCTCCCGCTGCAGGCTGTGAAAAAGAGGCAGGAGCATCCCTGCCTAGGAGGGCAGCCCAGCACTGCGTGGCAGCGTTCGAGCCCTCGGCACCTTTGGGAACCTCTCCGCATCCCCTTTTCCACCCAGAGCATCTTGCAGCCTGGGCCTGCCTGCACTCAGGCCCGCCTCCGGGCAGCTCAGGGGTGCGGGCACACTGGGCTTTGCCCTTCCTGAGCGCAGGGGAGAACGAGCTACACCAGGAAAAGCGAGGGCGGCTGGTCGGGTTGTCACCTACGCACCCTCACCTTTCCCATGTCGAAGGGCCAGCCTGGTTCTCCAGCACGGGGAGGTGGGCAGCACGGCCCCTCCCAGGCCGCTTGGCCACCGCAAGAGGACACCCATGCCCACAAGGAGCTTTGCAAGACTAAACCTGGCACGTTTAAACTCTCTTGTGCAATTTTAAGTTAAAAAAAAATAATATAATAACTGGGGAAACTAGTGTCCCACGCAGCTCTAGACCGGCCCAAGGCACGCAGGGGAAACAGAGCCCTGACGCAGGTGACTCCAAAACCTCTGACCCGCCCAGCACCCAGCACCCTCTGCCGCTGCGAGGTGCGCCAGCCCGCTAGCCCGGCCCGGGAAAACCAGGAGGGGTGCGAGAAGAGGAGGCTCCCCCCGCCCAAAACAAACACAAGGCATCCCGAGAGGGGCGGGGAGGCGGCCGAGGGAGGCTGCGGGGGCACCGGGGAGCTCGGGCCCGGCGTGGGGGGCGCCCCCTCCCGCCCCGCAGCCCCTGCCCGCGGCTCTGGGCTCCGCAGCCCGGGCACCGGCGGCTCCGGGCTCGGCTCCCCTC
>VZTV01054914.1:0-17829 GCA_013400875.1 Anhinga rufa
TAAATAAATAATGTTTAAATTATATTTAATAATATTTCAATAGTATTTTTAATAAAGGCTTATTTTTAATGAAGGTTTATTTATTAGCAATGCATACAAAATTACTTGAAAGATTTGAACTAATAGAAAACGTACTCCAGGCTCAAGTGATATTTTTCTACAGATATATAAACTTTTAAAAGAATTGGCATTTTCAAACTCTTTATTTTCAGCACCTTTGGAGCATTTGATTTTGCTTTGACTTTTCTAACAGGATATTACTAGCATCTGCCTGACTGCAGCTGTAAACATTATCCTTCCGAAATCTCCTTCTTCCTCCTCTTTCCCTTCAATAAATTAATTAAACAGAGGGTTAGCTCCCAATACATAGACAGATTGGTTTCAAGAGCCTGAGTTAGAGGTGGCAATCTGCAGCACTCTTTTGGAATGTGAGAAAGGTGGGTTTGAGCCCTTGCCATCCTTGAGGATGGAATTTAGCCAACAACACTGTTTTCTTGATGAATACATCAATCTCTACACTACTACAAGTTCACACTCAGAGGTGCAAAGGGAATTTTGCAGAAGCACATACCTGTGAACTTCAGTTTGTTTCCTGAGCGTGTTTGTGAGATACACAATTCAAACATACCCCTTCTGACAGGCACAGACTGGCTCAGCATGCTGCCTTTTGCCAGTCCTGTGTGAAACACCTACTCATGTTCATTTCCAGCACCCTGAACCTGTGCAACTGGGGACTGTAAATTTGTCTCCTGGAGGAAAACATGCCATGCTAAGCGTTGAAATACTCAGTGTGGCAACATCTAAATTCTCTGTGAGTCTGGGACAAAACCAGGGAACTTGAATCAAAGCATTATCTAAACCATTCATTTGCATTCTCCAGGCTTTGTGAGTGTGCAAAATAAGTATGTACATTGTGCTCAATTTCCTTGGGGAAAAAAAAAGAAATAGAAAATGTTTATTTGTTCCCTCTTTACCTAAATGGGAGAAGGGCCCCACTAGTAACAGCACTTCGTTAGTGACTTTTGTTTTCAAGCTAGCTACGGAAAACAATACAGTAGAATATGTTAGCATGCTTTATCACCACCATAACCAAATGACACCAAATGAAAAAGAAAGAAATAGTGAGAATGGATAACTAGCACAGGATAATGTTCTAACTGCTAAAACAATCTTAAAGATCAGCAAAAATGGTGGAAAAGCCCAGGAAAGTAGTCTCATTTGTCAGCTTGGTTTCATGGTAATTACAGTAATAATAAAACTAATACATCACATAATACCTCTGTGAGGCAGGTGAGAAATGCTGGCAGGGAGGTAATGTCAAGATAGCAGCTGAACACACATAATAGGGAAGCCAGATGAAGCTCTTCTCCAAACAGCTCCCATCTAACCATGTACAGATCCCTAAAAAGGGGGAGTTAAGTGACTAGAAAAATTACTTTTCTAGAAAAGCAAGTGCTTGAAGTGATTACTGTTTGTTTGATAAAGGTTTATAACTACAAAAAGAGGCAAAGAGAATTCCTGAATATCTGCAGTAACCAGTTAAAGTGATTGTGCTAACAGCGTTGATTATCAGATAGTCAAGGCTAGGTGATGTGGTTAGGAGAGACATGAGATGAAACAAGTGGTTGCTGATGCTCAAAGGAGAAGTCCCATACCCCTTTGTCCTCCTCCCTTCCTTGCTGTGTACTCCACTTATACTTTGAGGTGACTCAAGCATCCATCTGGCTTCTCAGCTTCTGATAAAAAAGCTGGTGGAACGTTATTCTAGTTTTGATGAGTTATTTTCCTGCTTGTTTAATGATCTAAAACAAAACACAGAAGAGCCAAATAACTAACAGCTGGTGTTAACAGGGAGGTATGAATGTGCACCTGGGAGCAGGAATAGGATTGGGGGACAGGATATATGGGGGAACTGCGCATTTTCTGCATCAGGTAAAGATTAAGCAGGCTCACCTAACAGAGCTTATCTGCGCAATGTTGGTACAAACAAGACAACATACCTGGGATCCCTTACATGGCTGCCAAAATTAGGTGTTGTGATTATGTTTCTCCAATGATAGTACTGAGGTACAAGATCTGACTGAATGTGTGGTGTCTTGGAGGTTGCACATAACATGTAGATACCAAAGGCCATGTGAATGCAGCCAGTTGTTCATCACAGCATTGTCTAGTACAGCCCAGTGTAGCAATCTACACTAAATCAGCCATCCAAGTTCCTTCTGCAGCCAACTGACAAACCCATTTATAAGACAATTAAGTCCCCTAATTTCAGATATTGCAGACTTTTGATGGAAAAAGTCCTATCCATTAAAGTTAGTTCAGATTATTTTTATATGTGATATATTAGTTTCTTGCCTCTAAAGCATGCACCAAGGCAATAAGAGTATGTTAGTAAAAGATGGTGGAAGATCAGACAGCACTCCAAGGCACCTCATTAGCTGGTGGATTCAAAGAAATCTTCTGTGTTTCAGTTTGTGCCCATTGCCTCTGGTCCTGTCACTGGGCACCACTGAAAAGAGCCTGGCTCTGCCCTCTTTGCACCCTCTCTTCAAATATTTATCCACTTTAATAAGATCCCCCTAAGCCTTCTCTTCTCCAGGCTGAACAGTCCCAGCTCTCTCAGCCTTTCCTCATATGTGAGGTGCTCCAGAACATTCATCATCTTCATGTTCCTTTGCTGGACTCCTTCCTGCATGTCCATGTATCTCTTGTACTGGGGAGCTCTGCACTGGACCCAGAACTCCAGGTGTGGCCTCACCAGTGCTGAATAAAGGGGAAGGATCAACCTTTCTCAACCTGCTGGCCACAATCCTCCTAATGCAGCCTTGGATACCATTAACCTTCTTTGCAGCAAGGGCACATTGCTGGCTCATATTCAACTTGGTGTCCACCAGGACCCCCAAGTCCTTTGCTGACAAGGTGCTTTCCATCTGTGTGGATCCCAGCATATATTGGTTGTTCCTCCCTAGGTGCAGGACTTTACACTTCTACTTGTTGAACTTTATGAGATTCCTGCCAGATATCGTTCTGGCCTGTAGAGGTCCCTCGGGATGGCAGCACACCCCTCTGCTCTATCAGTCACTCCTCCCAGTTTGGTGTCATGAAAACTTGCTGAGGGTACACTCTGACCCATAATCCAGATCAGTAATGAAAATGTTGAGCAGGACTGGATGCAGTATTGATCCCTGGGGTACACCACTAGTCACTAGCCTCCAACTAGACGTTGCACCACTGATCACCACCCTCTGGGGCTGGCCATTCAGCCAGTTTTAAATACACCTCACTGTCTTCTCATCCAGCCCATACATCAGCAGCTTCTCTATGGGGATCTTATGAGAGACAGTGTGAAATGCCTTCCTGAAGTCCAAGTGGACAATATCCACTGCTGGCCCTTCATCTAGCAGGGCAGTGATTTCATCGGGAAAGTTTATCAGTTGGTCAAGCATGACTTCCCTTGCTGACGACTACTCATGGCTTTCTTGTCCTTAACATGCCTGGAAAGGGTTTCCAGGATTAGCTACTCCATCAAAGCAGCTCTTTCCTTTTTTAAGAGTGTCTAACCAATTTTCTTCCAATTACTGTGTCAGGTATTAAACTCATATATCTCATGATTTCCATTTCACTTTTAAACAGTTGAACAAAGATCCTCTGTACTGAAAATCTGGAAAGTGCTATATTCCAGCAGAATTTTAGTAAAACTGTGCCAGGTTTTACTGAAGAGAGGCTTGGGTAAAGAGGCTGGTTTGAAGAGTTTCAAGAGTTCTTAGAACTTCATTAAAACAACTATAGTGGAAATGCTCATACAGATTTGTGGCATTCACTATGGTTAAACTAGTTAAAGGTCATATATGCTATACATTTATTTTGGAAGACTAAGAAAGAATTGCCCAATTCCTTGCTTGCTTTATTTGCATTTGCAGAAAATTCACAGGTCTGGAACTGAGAGCATAAAAAACAATCACCTTGAATCATAGTTTGGAGCCTGACTGACCCACTAAGGCCAACATGAGATCTAATGATTTCTGCTATCAGGTCTTCTCTGCCTTTCTGAAATAAATGGTAAATATAAAGGTCCCATTTTTTCTTCATACCAAATAATGGTTACCTCTCTGATTTTATTACATTTCTATTTATAAACACTGAAGTGTTAGATATACATCTATACTGTATTCTACTAATTAGAATAAATTTCCAATTCATACTTGTCATATCCTTTTATATAACTTTATTGACTATGATGATAATCTTGTGAATCAGGCAAGCTCTTTCAAGTTGATTCTGTTGCAGATAACCAGGAAATAGGTATCTGTCATCACTCAGTAAAGACTGACTGTTCTTTGACTGTCACTAAGGGATGTACAAATACAGTATGATGTCAATTATAACTGAGGGTTTTTTTAGAGATAATGCTCTACAGCTGTGTTTGCTATAAGGAAAATAGCTTGCATGTGAAGAACAGGTACCTTGTGGTACTGTCTATATGGTATTTTGTTATTTTCTCACTTGTCTTTAGATCTAAAATCAGATAATTTTTGCAGACAAAATGTATTTATGATCATGCCTCATGAGGTGAAGGGTTAAAAGATTATATATGGAATTAAGCTGATGTTTTCGATAAATTATATAAAAAATATCTTTATCTGAGCACATGGAATCCACAATTTTTTCCTATGGTTTTGTAATGATGATGATAATCTTTATTTTATATGATACTGCACTGTTAGCTACCATCATAATAATGTTGTCAGCCATGTTCAAAACTGCTATTGTAATTTGCACCTAGAATTTATGAAATGCTGTACCCTATAGTATTTGCAAAGAACACAATTGGGAAAGAAGCTGATTTTATTTCTACCATAAATATAAGAACAACCTTAATAAATTGAAAGAATTACACTGCATTGTAAATTAAACTGTTCTAATGGATTCTAGCACTGTTGCGAAATAGTAACCAGTGTGATTAAGTTTTGCTACTTGGAAGAGAGTAATTTTTAATTTTACCAAATACCAATTTATTTTTTTGTAATCAGTCATGTATACTTCTCATATCTGACAGAATAATCAGAATTTATTCACTGGAGTTTCTTGCTGGTCCATAGACATAGGCTTGGGCTAAGGAAAATAAGTAAGACCATAGCACGGTACATGCAGAATGAAAATTCATATGGAAAATTAACCAAAAATGTTTAGCTCAGAAGCCAACTACCTTGAATTTCTATTAACTCTGATAGAAATTAGGCTGGGATCTTACAAACTACTAAACTGTAGACATCATGGCCAGTGCTCTCCTCTGTAAACTGTAACTATAAAACCCTTACTGAAATTAAATGAACTACCTTAAAAAATGCCTCATTTTATGCAGTATTACAGAGAGAGAAATCTTTTTCTTCCCCTACACCTGGAAAAGAGAGATGGGAGAATGTGGTGCCCCAGACCTTGTACAGAGCAATACACTACATAAACATAAACATAAATATTGAAGGATGGGATCAGAGACTATCTGTAAGGAAAGCCCTGCAGTGGAGTTAAAATGGATTTTATAACTTTCTCCATATCCATCACTTACTCTTTTGGGTGTCCACACCCAGGTGTTGCAGTGGGGGCTGCAGGGGTGGTCTCTGTGGGGAGAGGCAGGGCTGCCCGGTGCCAGACACAGCCAGTCCCAGCCGGCTCCAACAGCCCCACGGCAGGACACAGCCGAGCCCCTCAGCCAAGCTGGGGGTGCCGGGGGGAAAACAGGTTTCATAAAGGGCCAAAGGCAAAACATGGCAGAGGAGGAGGAAGCCGAGGAGGGAGCAGCAGCAGAGGGATCCCCAGGCTGGAGGAGGAGGAGGAGGAGGAAGAGGGCAGGGGATGCTGCAGGCACAGAGCAGGGATCCTCTGCAGCCCTGCAGAGCCCCCGCTGGAGCAGAGACCCAGCCTGCAGCCCGGGGAGGCCCCCTCGCCGCAGCCGGGTGATATTTCCTGCAGGAGCTGTGGCCGTGGAGAGCCCGGGCGGGAGCAGGTTGTCCCTGAAGGACTGCAGCCCGGGGAAGGGCCCGCGCTGGAGCAGGGAGATATGTGAGGAGGGAGGAGCGGCTGAGAGGGGCTGTGATGGACTGACTGCAACCCCCATCCCCACCCCTGCGCCCCTCGGGGTGGGGGAGAGGAGTCGGGAGTGAAGGGGTGAAGGTGGGCATGGGGCAAAGGAAGTGAGGGGAAGGTGTTGTTTTAATGGTTGTCTTTGTTTCTCATGATACAACTCTACCTTAATTGGCAGAAAATTGCATTACTTTTCCCCAGCGAGGGTCTATTTTGCTTGTGATTGTGAATGGTAAGTGATCTCCCTGCCTTTTTCTCAACCCATGGACTTTCCCAATTTATTTTCTCCCCCTATTCTGTTGAGGGAGAAATTCAACATGTAAAGTTAGTTTTAGATTGAAATAAGAATAAACAAGCCAAAGGAAAAAATATTTGGAATAAAAATGGCTGTAATTTGTATGTCTGTTCATGTGACTTTGAAACTACTGAATTTCCCAGGGAACAATCTAAGAATCTAGTCAAGGAAAGGAGCACTAAGTGCTTTAAAGCGCATGGTATATGCTTTGTATTGTAACTGTTCCCAGCAAATTTGAAATGTATTTTATATATTATAACATACCAAGAAGCCCATCCAGTAAATTTCACCTTCCAGAACAAGAGACAATGGAAAGTCAAAGAGGAGAATTCTGGGTAGAGGACTAAGTTGCTGACAAAGGGCAAAGTTTAAATAAAACATGTTCAGTAGAGTTGAATCAATACTTTATTTGTTAAGGAGAAGTAAAAGTACAAAAAAAGCTTGTACAACTAGGCATAAAAAAGTGAGAAATCAATTCTAGTTAATTCAAAATGCTTGAAGAGTCACCTATGCCATTATGTATGAATAATTCAGGAACAGAAATTTATTGCAGACACATATTGTTTGGTTTGGATTTAGTTTTGCCCCTTGTTTGACCTGAATCCTGTAAAGAATGATATTCAACTAATTGAAATAACATTTTGCAAGTAAGACAATACCTTAGGGGTATTTCAAGACTAATCCTGAAATAAAATTTGAAAGATGAAATGTCTGATAAAGTTTATATAAATAATGTTATTTTACAGTGCGTTAAATGTTGTACGTGAGGGTCTTCTCATGCGAGTTGTGTTTACCTGTTGAAAACAGATCACATTTTTTTCCCCCTTTCTCTCTTTCAATCCCTCTTTATTTCTCCCTATAGTGTGCTGTCTCTTTGTCTCTTCCCCCACCACCCCCCCATCTTAGTGTTGATCACGTTTGGAAACATTTATTGCCCTCCATCTTTCATTCACAAGAGGATTTTTTGCAAGACATTATTGAGAATAACTGAGATAAACCACAACAGTACAAGATGTTTTCAGATGGAATTGACACAAATTTATTACTCATGTCCTGAGATACTGTACAGATATCTGAAATAATAAAAGATGTAGGTTGACTATGCATGTGTTGCAGTGCCTACCTGTGTTGCAATCACTGCAATGATCTCTCAAAAACCAAGCAGCATGGAATCAAAATATGTTTTATTACTGGCTTTTAACTGTATTGTATTAACATATATTTGTTCTAGTGTAGGTCTATGTCTGTGAGCATCTCAAAATTTTAGAAGTGTAAATGGATACAAAAAGCAAAGCAGCTACCTCAGTGACAAAAAGGTATCATCGCTGGTTCAGAGTTACATTCAAGTCCAGTGTCAGCTCTGGGCTTAGAAACCAGCCAAAGAAAATAATTTTGCAGCTTGCTCACTAAACTAAATAGCTGCCCTCAAAGAGGAAATTAAAATCATTCACACACAGCAGGACTCTATTCATTGAATATAAGATGTTCAACGTATTGCATTTATTCAGATACAGGTTTTCAAGCGATGCTTGCTGTTACTCATATAAAACTTAGTGCCACCCAGCATCAGTGTCTGCATTGACAGAAGCCAGCTTTAGATATAGCCTGTGGCTAAGGTTTGAGAAATCCAGGTGCTTAATTTGACATTTAAGAATTGATGCACACACTTGGCTTCCAGATGGCCTAATCCCTGACATAGTCTTATCTTTGGTGCACATAAAACTTCCTGGTACCTCTCTGGTGGGTCTGAATATTCCTTGTGTATCTTCACTCACATGTGCATACGTTCAGAAACACTAAACTTCGGGACTAATGCTCTGTTGCAATTCAGATGCAAGCAGTGGAACCCACACTGGGATGTCAGCTCTGATTAGATATTGATAGAAATGAGCTAACTAAAAAAATGAGCAGAGGAAGTGGCAGTACTTTGCAGAATAGTCTTCTGGCTACAGCACATGCACCTTGCTTTGCTTAGGGACTTCAACCCACATCTCCAGAGAGTGCTCTGATCATAAATGGTCATAAAGTGGAACAAGGGAAAGTAGGAGATACAAGACTTAATTTATCTTGACAGATGGATTCCCCATTCAGTCAAGAATATGAAATAATCTCAACAAAGTTTCCAAGTAAGCTTAGTTCAGGAGCCTACAGCTCACTGATACTTGCAGGCTAACCTAAAAATGGTGGGTTTTTTTTGGTTTTGTTTTTGTTTCTAACATAAAATGCATAAACAGCATAAACACCTTGAGTTCAGACTCCCCCATATTCAAGATGGGTGAAAACCAAAGTTTCCTTTCTGGGCACCTATGCCCTAGCCATTAGGCTATGGTGAAGAAATTTCTTCACAAATCCTTCAGCTCAACATGCTCAGCTTCCATAAAATCTCTTTTGCGAGGTCTTACATTTGTTAATACACTTAGAATACAGATTACATGTCTCTGGAGATAAAAGAGCAGATTAACTTCTTCTGCTTTTAATCTTGTAATCACAACTGGTTTTTTTTTAAACTAGGTCTCTTCTGAAGACCTACGATTTCTTTAACTGTGGAAGAACTTTCAGGTGGAGTAGGCAGGGATCTAATAGCCATACCTATAGCAGTAAGATGAGAGGTCTGTTTTCTAATTCTAAGGCCAGGCAGTACAGTATGGCTTGTGTCAGTCCAGCTAAAACCTCTTAGCCTGCAAAAGAGGGAGTCAGCCTCTGACCAGCCTTTTGAAAATGACCTGTCATCTGTGCTAACTTCTGGATGAGTCCAATAGGACCACACCTCATTAATACCATGCCAGAAAACAGCCTAACAATTTAATAACAACCGTAATCATGCCAAGTCTGTCCTCTGGCACCATATGCTTTATTAATATAAACATAGACATTGAGTTTTAGACATCTGCTCTGTGCTGAAGAATAGGATCACCCTGTGGGACTTTGTGCTCACACTCCACCATACCCACAGTCTGAGTAGAACAAAGGCACAACCGATATTTCTCATGGGCGTTTTTTGTTTGTAAAAAAACAGCACAAAGCAGTCATTAAAACTACCCCACAGTTTTAAAGCTGTTAGCCCTAGCCAAGGCAACTCAGGTGCTTCGCACTACCACTACTACTATTTTCCAAAGCTGCCTTATTTTCTTGCAGGCAATTGTATCAAATAGGCCCTTGCTGTACTTAGCTGCCAGTGGTGCTGTCTTGTTATTTACTGGTGTTCTGTGAACAACTTCTTGCTTAGTATTTTGATTTGAGAGGCTCAGAGCAAGGACCATCTTTATGAGGGCTTAGCACAGACAGTCCGTGTGTGGGACTTCTAGATGCCACACCAATGTTCTTACGTAGTAACCAACTGCATTGTAGGAACTAAGATGCACTCTGTTGACTAAGAACTACACAGAAGAATGTTCTTGTCCAATTGCATCTAGCTCCAACACGAATTTCAACACCATCACAGAAGCATGGTTTCTACCCCAAAAGTAAATACTTAGCTGCACTTTTCTTACAGCTTCACTGAAAATGGTATCCAAGCTGGCAACTTTAAACTTTGCTCAGTGAGGACCTTAAGAGCTCTGCTTTTCTAAGAAAAGAATAGGAACAAAATCAAGATCTGAGAAAAGCATTTCATCTTCAGTCATTATTATGCTACAGAGGACTCCAGCAAACCAGAACTGGAGTTTTCACATGAACTTTGCAGTTATAATGGTAGGCAGCAAAGTTCAGAATTGACATAGTAGGGAAAATCAAAGTAACTGGGAAAAAAACCCCACCAAAATGCCTTCACTAAGCATGAGCTTGGATATAAAATTGTAATTATAACAAACATTTTTTGTTGAGGCATACATCATTATCCTCTGGGTAAACAATTTAGTGATTCAGTCTAAAGAAATTTGAGTAATTTATCACGTATGAAACAATTCTTGAAAAGCATTGTCTTGCTTTTAAGTTCTGTAGGAAGCCCTGTATAGAAGAAACAACACTTTTGAGGACACACAGGCAACTCATATCTAATTTTGTTAACAAAAATAAAATGCAGAGCAAGAACCTAACTGGAGGCTTTGTGAACTCTACTAACTCCTGATGCCATTCATCCAAGTCATTAAAGTAATTTTAATCTGGCTGGAGCAGGCAGTGTAAGAACATGCAGAAATTGAGAAAGAGAAGGAAAACCAGTTTTACCATAAACTGGTCAGCATCTCTTCATTATACTAGTTGTCTCAGCATAAAAATTTGCCAATTTACTCCACATACACAGTAATTTTTTTCCAATGAATTTTAGTACATGTTCTGTGTTAAAATAAAAGCTGTCTTTGTTTTTACCAATTTAATATTGTCATTAGGGAAACAAAACTAATACAATATTCAGGGTTTTTTAGGTGCAAATGTGAAACATTTTTTTATCAAAATGATTTGAGATTGTTAAATTTTGTTTCTTCAAAAACAGTGGGTTTGAAACTACAGATGTATGTTCAAAAAGGGACAAGATCTATTTTCTTGGGGAAAAAAATGTTCAGATAAAGCATGTTGATTCAAGAAAGGTTAAGCACAAGTGTCATATAATTTTCTGCATATAACTGAACTAGCTAATTTAGGGATATAACTTCCCTACACTCATTAAAATGAATGGAGAGAGATAGGAAATCAATGGAGAAATATAGGACATTCCAAAGGTCATTTAGATTTCAGGTAGGTAGCATCAATCTCTTTTTCTATAGTGTATAGAGGAAGCTTAAGCTGACTATATTCCTGTCTAATACATTTCAGTGAGGTGCTCAAAGTCCAGTGAGAAGCATGTGGGAATGGCCTCCACTGAAATAAAAGGAAAAGCTCCTGCTGACTTCCACAACAGTCGGGGTTAGGCCTTAGATTAAACCTCCTACCTGAGCAGAATCAGATGGCAGCATTTACTTTCTATTGCTCCAGAGAGAAGACCATGTTGACTGTGTTCAGAGAAGACCAGTTATTCAGAGTTGTTGATAACCAATAAAGTGTTTAGCTACTTTTTTTTTCTCTGTTGTTTTGTTTGTTATGTCCTCTATGTTTCAGTGAGGTACATGTAATGTGCAGGCTTATTGGAGCAATAACATACACCATGAATGTTCAAGCCTTCTCTGCATTCTTGCCTACAACATTTGGACTTTCATAATTTTCTAATGGACATCCTGGTCAGCAGCTCTTGTACTTTATGGTTTGTGTTCTTTAAAACCAATTCTTCCCTTTGATTTGTTTTTTTCTCACTCCCTGGAAATATCAAATTATTGGGAATTTCATATTCAACACCTTTTGACCAACATATACCTTTTTCTGTTTTCAAGATGGCACATTCATCTATAATTTTATCAGTGCAGTCAAATTGATACAAATGCTAATAAAAGTAAAACTCAGGTCAGGTTTGAAATCCAATAATAGCAATGCGCAGTACTTTATTGGCTCAGTAACACAGGTAACCATGGGAAATTAGAGATATTATCTTACTCACCAGAGACGCCTGATATTTGATACAGCAAAGTGTATATATTATGTATTCATTGTTAGTCAAATAAAAATAAATGCATGGATAAAGAATATAAAATAGAAGATGACTATACCTGCTCTCTCTTCTGGTTGGGAAATTCTCTGTAGAGATGATACTTATGGTTCTAAGGTTATCAAGATAGTTTCTCACCAACTTGACAAGCTGCTGCCAGGTATGGCTCCTCCTGAGAATATCTGTGAGGATAGGCAGAGAATATTAATGCTGTTTTCAGGTATCGGAAACTGGCTTTCTCTACCAACATCTGCCTAGTACACAGTATATGTATTAGGAACTGTGATTATGGCTATACTAATATACTAACTCTCTGATTATGGCTATACTAATAAATTAAATAGCATCTGAGATTATGCCCTGACACCATAATATGATTGTTACATAATTATTATTTTTTTTTTAATGTAGTGCTAAGCAATTAGAATGGTATCTTACTTGGAAAAGCAGCATTCTCCCACACAAGTCCTTGTTACAGCTCTGATGTTAGCCTGGTCAGGAACCATTCCCAATAAACAGTTTGAGAGTGGTGGCTTGGTTTTGGAAGCTGAGAGAGTCCAACAGCACAGATGTGGTCTTTTCCATGCCCGTTGTTCTCAGTGCCTCGAAAAGTTCCCAAAGGTGTTAACCAGTGTTAGACATGGCCTCTATGTCTCAGCTGGGGAAGAAAACTTGGAAAAAAATGTCGGTTTTTTGGGTTAGTTGTTACCTACAGGCATCAAATATTCCAGAAGCCAGTCGAGCTTGAACTCTTCAAAAAGTAAGAGCAATTTCAGGCATCCTGAAGACAGACTTTTTCCCATAGATCCAAGTTATCCTAAGGCTGGTATTCTAGGGAAGAAAGAATGGTTGGCTTCATCCCTTTCAACTATTAAAGATCTGACTGTTTGTCCCTAGAAATCCATCATACCTTCTAGAATAACTTTATTTTTCTGTGGAGTTTAAAAATTTTTCTGTTTCCTAGCCTGGATTATTTTACAAGTTTTTTTCTTGTTTGAAAACAGCTTCTATATTCTGCCTCACAATTGAGGCATTCAGGGTTTCCCAATAAAGCATATTTTTCAAAAAAACCTCTGTTTTTCTCAGTTTCAGTATGGTGCCTTCTAAGATGAAGGTCCTAGCCTATCATACACATGAATATACACACGTGCATATACACACATGCAGAGGCAAACACGTAAGTTTTCTTTTAAAACAGCTCATCTGTATTAGCAAGAACCCCGGATCAGTAAGGCATTATCATTATGATGTTTTTTCTCCCATAAGGAAATAAGACTGTGAAGAAATCTTTCTCCATGTGTTAGTTATAATCCTACAAAAAGATGCATATAAATATAGCATTAAAGAAACTGCCAGTTTTTATTACACTCATCTGTTATTATCTGCAAAATCTACCGCTATAAGAATTGCAGGTTCTCAGAGGCAGACCCTCCTGTTCAAAGTGCTTCTGCTCTGAAAACTGAGACATTCTTCCTGTTTTCTCACCTGCACAATACTGTTGAGTTAGGGATCACCAGCTAACTCCCTGCCTTTATGAGTTGAAATCCTAGGAGACTTGTCACAGGGGGATGTCCGTAGGAAGGCAGACACCTCCATTCTCTAGTTGGTCTATCAAAGGGCATGAGGAAACACTGTGTTCCAAAACTCATAGGCTGTTAAGATCTGAAGGGAAAATTTAGTCTTATTCTTTGCCACAGGCTTGCACTCAGGGTTAGGTACCTGGACAGTGACTCCACTGTCCCCACACACACAAAAAAAAAGTTTTCTTTTTCTCTTTTTTTGTAATACATGTAGACTAAAGAAGCAGTTTTCATTATTTCTTCCTTAGGCCCCCAATATTAATCTCTGTTAGGAAGAAATTGTATAGTTATCTAACTGACCTTCTCTGCCTCTTTTAATCCTCTTCTGTGTCTGTCTCTATGAGTCACTGAAACCTGGTCCTACATTCAGAGTGTGGGTGTCTGCTGGCAGCTGCAGACACTCCTATCCCTCTGAGCCCCCCTTGTCATGCAGCCGCAGCTGAGCACTGGCTGGCAATGCCCACCGGCTTCTCATCTGTGCTTCCTGTGTGCCAGAGACAGCAAGGCACACAGCAAGACCCAGTAGCCTCTTAGAGACAAATGTGACACCCATGGCACAATTAAAATAGGCAGATTGTGAACATGTGGCTTTCCTACAGAAATGGGCAATAGCCACATGTTCACTGTGGTGTCCAAGCTTTATAGTGGTGGTTTAGTGGGTGTCCAGGTTAGCTTTTTCTCTATATAGAGAAATGGAAACTAAATTAAAACAAAACAAAAAAAAAAACCAACCAAAGAAAAAACCTAGAATAAACCCACAAAGCATAAGATTAATTGCAAGCTTAAACCACTTGCTGTAAAATATATATAATTGTCTTTGCTCTTTGACACAGAGATTGCATGGGTACTAATTGGCCTATTGAATTTACACTGTCAAGGGTTGAATCCCTTGGCTGTGATGGGTTCAAAGCCCAGCTACTCTCTTGCATGCACATCAGTATAAAAAGTTTTGGCAGCTACTCAGACTCATACTAGGGCAATAACATCATTGCTCCTTCCCCACTCTTCTCAGGTTCTGCCTTCTTTGCTCAGAGAATAAATATTTTTTATATAGTCTTCACTTCACCAGTGCTGTAGTGAGCAGTGCCAAGCAAGACCTCTTTCTTTTTTTAATTCCCACCTTGTACTAGAAAATTACACTTCCTTAACCCAAACATAAATAATCTCCCTTGGTTAGATTATTGTGTAGGGTTTGTCTGTATTATTACTTTCCTGAGACCAGAATATTCCTGCATTGAACTGGCAAAGTATTCCTAATATAGATGTAGGTAAACAGCACTGACTAAAGAAACCTGTGCCAGTCACAGAAGGATTTGGACTGTCTTTACCTAAGGAACTTCTGCCAGCTCATATTTGCCAGTCAAGTGCCAACCCTGTTGCCACTCTCATTTCTGAAGCTGTGCCAACAGAAGTCGATATGAAGATGCCTTTTTGGAAGTAAAACCATTCCTTGATTGACAGGAAGGGATATCAGATATTTGCATGCCAGGGCAACTGCATGACCATTCAAAGTGCAGCTGCTCATAAACTAGATCTGCCTGTAGGGCAGACCTCAGGCTGTCACAGTCTAGGTTTTGGCAAAAAAAGAAAGGTGTGAAAAGGTGGGAACAGAAATCCAGGACTCCTGCTGCCTCACAACTCTCCCTTAAGCACAAGTACATGCTCCTGGAAGGTTATAGCATTTGTTTTTGAAGTGGCTCTGGGGCAGAGTAGCGTGATGTAACAGGGGGCAGGTTCCTCCCTGTCCTACCCTCCTATTTTCCTATACCTGTTTTTAGGCTGCAGCACACATCTGCATGCGTGGCCCATCTCCATGCTGCTCATTAGCTCAGAGGCGTTGCATCATTTCTGTCAAGTTTTGTTTGTTTGCTGATTGCCATGCACAGATTCCTCTGGGAAATCAGAAATACAGGTGGACTTTCTCGTTGTTGCTTTGTTGTCTTTATGGTAATCTTTAAAAAAAACCCCAAACACACAAAAATAAACAACACAAAGGGCACGTAACATTCTTGTCAGAAGGAAGATGCCTCTTTTGACTCTCTTTGAGAAATGATCTGTGTGTGTAAAATTAAATATACTAGGTACTTTATCTAACTGTCAATTCATTCAGCTCTTCAACTCCTAACAAGCAGAAATAAGCTTCAGGAACTGGAAATGTGTACAAACAGATAAGAGATGTGACAATATTAAGCATTAAGGCAGTGTTGAACTTTCCATAGCAAACCTCATGGTACATGACGATATTTTTCCCAAGTGATGGTCTTAAGAAAGATGTGTTATTTTTTGTTACTCCTAATGCCTAAGAGTTCTAGCTGAAGAAAAGTTTCATTAGTCTCTTGAAATAGGAGTTGGCTGTTGTCACAGGCAAAGAAGACAGGAAAGTACTGGAGGAAAAGAAGTACTATTTATGTTATAATTATGTGGGAGTGAGAGATTAAATTATTTTCTGTGGATCACATGGAGCTTACATCTATTTTTGTGAGCTAGCTAGTAGCACTAGAGCATGGGCTTAAATATTGTCCAGATCATCTACACTAATAGGTAGCATGATCTCTGGCACGGTTATGGCCTGTGCCAAGACACACTATTCTGCTAGGCAAAGTTTACAGGAGAGCATGAACCCTCATTGTATGAGCACTGTCACCATGTCTGGGGAGAAACAGAGCCTAGACCCTTAAGGCTGCCAGTTGTGCTGTATCATTCGACCTCAGGGCCAGAAATGGAGCTTTTTCTAATTTCGCTTATTGGACCAAGATATCTGATATCTGCTGAACCTGAGATTCAAGCTTAAACCTCAGATGCAAGCTGGAGATGCTTGCCTGTTACAGCATCCATCTTTATTTATTTAGGAGTAGTTTTCCTTCCAAACATATGTATTAAGAGCAGCTATATCTTTTATTATTCCTTGAATTAACAAAGGGAGCTAGCAACATGTAAATAAATCTACATGAGAGGGAAACATAGTTTAATTAGATGGGACTAGATGAAGTCTAGAAGGCTTATACTGGATACAATTAGTAGCATGCAGCCAATTTATCTGCTCTCTCACTCATGAGATATATTTATGGTTTAGCTATTCATAGTAATCATTAGCATGGATAAGTGTTGCATTATTTTGTATGAACAATTTACAGCATGTTTTCTTATTTTTTTTTTCTTGTTTAACTGCTTAAAAAGCTGCACAGAAATCTCTACAGGAAAAAAGTACAAATTTTTTTCTTTGTGAGCATAAATACTAATATTTTCAGAAAAAATAACCATTACAGATCCTTTCCCATCTATGTCATCTGTGTGTCATTCATGTCCATGACTGCCTGTGCTGTAGTGGAAGGCTGACAGGAGAAGCAGCCATTATCTGCACAAATTGGCTAAGTGGCTGGACATACATTCCCCAGTATCTTAAATAGGAAAGAAGACTTTTTGACAGAATATGTGAATGGCATCTCAGTTTTTTTAACTGATTTGAAGCAAAGTTTTGACTGGCCAAATGGAAATTCTTGGCTGTCATTCAGAAAGTAATCTTTTGCAGACCTTATGTTTTTCTGCATCACCAAAGGTTTTGTATGTGGAAAACATTTGTTGTTCAAACGTTGCCCCTTAAAGCATGATGGGGAGAAAAAGAGAAGACGGGTGTCTATAAATGAGCAGAGGTGGGTGAATAAGAGATTGTGTGTTGTGCTGAAGCAAATTTTCTGCTGAATTCCTCTATTCAGCTGACCTGTGATCTCATGTGACCAATCCAGCACACAAATGATCCACTGTTATTGAATATCTTAAACTTTGTACAAAATGTAGTTTAAAAAACTTGAACTATTTACAAAAGACTATCTACTAGTCTGTCTCTGCCTCTGAAGGAGCAACTCCTATTGACCATTCACAAGCATCTTATCTGTGCTCAGTCTGGTGGATTCTGCAGCAGGAACCTCCCAGCAGAGTGCCTGGAACAACCAGATTGCTTACTGAGGATGTTAATCAGTGCACTGAAGCACACAAGTAGCTGGTTGGGGGAAATATGTGGGACTGTCCAAATTTCCCACACTGGAGAGCTCCTGTAGCAATGTAGCAATGAGTTGAATGAGTTGCTGTGAAGCCATCTAAGAGTTCAACCCATGACCTTGTTTTAGGTGGGTCCACTGTATCATCTGTGCAGCCAACTAGATGGGGAGTTTCTGGACAAGTCTTATGGGATCTTATGACTTATGTTTACACAGACAAGGCCTGGATGCACAGCTACATCACAACTATAATAGAAACTTGAATTTGATCCTTATTTCAATTTTATAGCTTAAATTCTACAGTTCTTACCTCAACCTTAATGATATTATGAGTCCTGACAATATTAATTCATGCCTTAGCAGACC
>VZTV01054916.1:8138-30304 GCA_013400875.1 Anhinga rufa
CTATAAATCCATCATTTGTCTTGCTAACCTGCTATGTGAGATTATGTTCAGTCTATCTAGCACTTAACTCCTACTGTAAGGGAGGATTCACCTCAGGTCTATACCACTAAGACTATCACAAAACGGGTCCCAGGACTATCCTTGACAGTTTATACTCTTATTATGGGTGATGCACATGACTTACTTTAAATGGGGCTTCAAAATTTGACAGGGGAGAAAAAGTATGGATATATCCAGGAAAAAGCAGGCTGCCTTGGCAAGCTGTAAAAGCTCAGATACTCTTATGTATTCTTCATAAATACTTCCAATTAAGTAGAAAGCAAGAAGAANAAAAAAAAAACACCACCAGAAAGTTTCCACAACTCCAATCCCATTTTCTGAAGCTCCCAGATGGCAGAGGCTTGGGGCTGGAATCCACCCATTCCTCCTCTTTTGCAGTAGCAAAGCACCCTGGCTATGCATTCAGCGCTCCCAGCAACACAGGGCAATGGCAAAGGTGGCTCAGCTCCTCTGGAATTGAACATGCAACTTCTGTATCCACAACATTTGTCACAACAAGGACATGTTACTATTGGAGCTGCAGGTTAAGAGCTCAAAACACAAACAAGAGAGGGCTTAGCCTCAGCAATTCACGTCCCATATTTCATCATATTTAACTGGACTGTTCAGTCACAGACCCCTTTTGTCATTTACTCTGTATGCCCACCAGGATCACACTTTAACCATTTCAAAATATGTAGAAAATTTAGTTATCCCTCACTTACTAACAGATGTTAAAATAAAAAAAGCTGAGAGGCTTCAAAAGTCTTCCATGATAAAATAGATGGCTGTGGGAGTTCTGGATGAACAATCACAGCATCTACCATTTTATCCAGTCTACACTGGCTATTAGCCAGTTCAATCTGTAATGGTCCAAAGTAAACCAGAGGTTAGCTCTTGCAGGAACAAGCCTAATTTAAATAGTGTTCCATCTGCAGGCAAAGCATATTGCTATCTGCACCTACACACAAGCTGTTCACAGAAGTTCAAACTATTTCCAGTACGGTGAGCCGTATAAAAAAAAAATGCTCAAAATAAATAGGCAAGAAGCTAAGCTTAAGTAAACAGTTCACTAGAAATTGCCTAGTTACAGTAAGTAAGCCAGACATTTCCTTCCCCCCCCAAGATTAATATCCCAATATCCCAAATGTTTCACAATGAATACAATGAAAAATACCTGAAAAATAAAATTAATTCACTATATTTGTCTTTTCCAAACTTACTGCTACCTTGATTAACATTTAAATTACAAACCAGATCCCTGGAAATGAAAAAGCTCATTAGAATTAAAACATAATGCTAGAATCTGCAAAATATTTTTCCTCCTATTTGGAATCAGGTCCACTGGCTTCAAATCAATATGTACTTGGCATTACAGACCTCAAGAACTTGGGAGGCCTTAAACCCTGTGATTTTTCATGACAAGAAAGATTATTGCATTGCCACTTCAACACAGATGGTCCTCTGTACTCTCTCATTCATACCAGCAGACAGCCTGCCCCTTGAGAGAATAAATTAAGTTGGAGAAGAATTTGAGCTATACCCAAATCTGCTAACAAATTTGCATATTTTACCATACAGGGGGAAAATAGTGATGAATCAGGATAATAAATTTGAAAACAAAGAAATTCAATATAAGTAGCAAATATTTGGGAAACATTTTATTCATCTGAGCGTTTAGTCATGAATAAAATAACCTCCCAAATTAATCTTAATAGGTTTCAGTTATTGCATGATCAGTAGAATAACACTATGAACAAACATGCAATACATTTACTTTTAGAAAGATACTTTTTCCACTTACCAAATGCAAAAGTGATGAAGTTAATAAGAAAAAAATTCAAAAACTGAACATGTACCTCCAAATTCTGTTACTTCTACTGTCAAATAAGTGTACAAAGAAAATATTCAGTGTAATGTTTCCCTTATAAAGCTTGCTCATAAATTGGTTAAGATGATTTAGACATTGGCTTTCTAGCTCTATCTTCTACTTATCACAAGGTAAAATAAAAAAAGAAAACTGAGTCGCATCTTTAAATTTGCTACCAGTTTAGCAGACTACTCCAACTTCCCTAAACTTTTAACTTATGCAAAACAACAAAGGAACTTTCCAGCAAATACCACTGTCAGACCACTTTATTTCTTGTGATGTCTGCTGTACAAATCCTGCCGAATCTCTAACTTGCAAAAGGGTCCCTAAAATTCTTCAGCTATCAAATTATTTTAAAAATAAATACCTTTAAAAAGCAAGTTAAAAGATGAAAGAAAATTCTGGAGTGGTCATTCATGACTCAGTAACAGCAGCATGAACCCATGCACGAACCTCTCCAAGCTTACACTCAGCTACCTCTCCAAGGCTGCCTGTCTGCAATCGGGGCTTCACATCCCCAGTTCAGGATTTGGTCCCGTACCCTCCTTGAATGGATTCTTTTACAACTGTAAGCCTGCTCTGGTTAACACTAATGTGGAAGAGCTTGGCAGCTGCTGTGAGCTGGATTCTTAGCTGCTCTGATCATGCTCTTGTCACAGGAGCAAAAGAACAGGAGGAGGGGAAAAAAACAAAAAAGCAGAGGGAAGCAATTGAAAAAGTGGGATTTGAACATGTTTGAACTCCCTGTTCTCCATGACAGGGAGAAACCTACTTGGCCTCTAGTGAGGATGTTCAAGCATAGCTGTGCTATGAGCTATAATCTGGCACCTGCAGCAGCACTGTCTCTCCATCCTTCCATCGCACAGAAAGCACAGCCACCGGGGTGTATCTGGCACCAAGCCTCTTGTTTCAGTTCTCTAACATGTAAAAGTTCTCCTGTTAAGTCTTTTCCTTAGGGACCCATTCTCCAGCTTCCTACATATCACTGTTACTTCACAGAACAAGATCACACTCTGGTCCCTACTGGCCACATTATTTCTGGAGCTGCTTTTGCTCCTCCCCCATTCCACCCTCCCAGCCCGCAGCCACGTCCTGCCCTCACTGCAGCCAGACAGGGAGAGGACACTTGCCTAAAAGCCTGTCAGCTCCCAATAACATTTTTTTACCCCCTCGAGGCAGCAGAACTATGAACAACTCTTACATCTGTAAATCTGTTAAAAAGTAACAATTGCTCCAAGAGCAATCTACTATTTTTATGAATGGAGAAAAATGGAAGCAAACTCTCTCAAATAAACAGCGAGGGGTAAAAGCAGCACGCAACTTTCAGCATGTCACAGCAGCTGAAAGCACGCCCACCCAGACTAAATGTAAAGGCAACAAGCCAGGTTTGCTCACCATTCAACAAACATTACAACCAAGTCCTCTTGATCAGCATAGCTTTCTATGCCTTCTTTCAGCAGTCGAACTTTCTGCCCTCCGCCAATAGAGTTAGGCAGCTCACCACCTTTCCACTCTTCACCTTTTCCAAGTACCTAAGAAAAAAAAAAACACACACCACTTTTTGCTAGTAACCAAAACCAAGAGGCTTTTTAAAGCAGACCCTTACTGAAAACAGATGTTAAAGCAGAAGCAACACATTAAAGCATAGCAAGCCAGCATTTCCAGCATCATAAGTTTTCCATGTCTGAAGCAGCATTCAGCACAATGACATCACTGCAAAAACATGAGAGAGACATTTCTTAATCAAATAAGAATCAAGCAATTGCCTGTGACCATCATTTATTTAAATGTGTCTCCTTCAGGAAAAAAAAAAGAAAAAGCTAATAATTGTTTCAAAATTTCTATTAGAAAAACATTCTGAATGAGATCTTTAAAAGTCAATATAACACCTTTAGGAACAGGAAGTGTAAGAGACCTTGGTGGTTCAGGGTATTACTAATTCAAATTGCAAGCTCCAGCCTTTCTGAAATTCCTCCAGAGCATATTGTACAAGGAAAGGATAGGTTTCCCAATATAGAGCTGGCTGCTAAAATCAGCTAAACAAAATTCCTCCCGAGCCAAGCACTATAGCAAATTACATCTCAAAAACAACAACAAAAAAAAAATCCTTAAACTTTTTGTGTGTTTTGAGCATAATAATTTTGGAACTTATCAAACCTGGAAGAACTACATTGCATGATGTTTTGCACAAATCTGCAAAGCTAATAGATGTATCCAGAGCTCAGGCTCCTTGGGTGCTTTAGTACAGCATTATCATATTAGGAAAGGTTTTCTCAGTCTTCCAAGTTCAGTGGCAGAAGTCATACTTCAGAGACTCAGATAATTTCCCATTTATAGTGTAGACACTCTGGTAAGTAAGCAGAAAAATTTCATAACACCATCTGAACTCCTGAATTTTCTCTTGCAGAACCGATTTGAGGGGAAAGTTTACAGGGTTAGTGCCTTTCCTTTTTCCCAAGGTCACACAGAGGCCAACCTCAGTACGTGACATATGGAGACATGGAGCAAGGCAGAAAAGGCTGACAAGAATGACAGAAACATTTTGTCCTCTCAAAGAATTACAGGTTCTTGGGAAACAGTGAAACTTTCAGTTGTGACCCTCCCTCCTTCCCTGCATCAGGAATCCAGCCTTGTTTAAGGAGGAAGGAGATATCCAAAGCCCTCCGAGTGCAGTGCAGCTTCCAGAAGTATTCATGCAAACAAAATTAGCCACAGTGAAAAGCAAGGTTATATGATAAATCACGACAGAACCTGTAAGTGACTGAGGATGCTGATCACAATAGCTACTAATCTGTAAAAGTTCCTAAGGTAGTGGAAGAAGGGGGGCCAGCAGGTCCACAACAGGACCAGCAGCAGGGCCACATGCCAGTGCCCTACCTGCCCCCAAGCTCTGCAACTGTTTTACTTTGCCCCAGCATGCAAGGAAGCTAATGCCACCTCAGTTACTATTGCACTGCTTCTGTCTTAAAGGCTTTATAGTATGAATATTTGGTATGAAAACATACAATACCTTTACTGTGTAGTTGAAATGCTTTGCAGTTTGCATGAAACGGTGAAAGCCATCGGTTTCTTTAGTTGCTACAGTAAAAACTAGTAGTTTATCTGAGGGAGAAAATGAAGGAACATGTATTAATGGGTTTTTCAGGCCATAGTTTATAACAAAAAAAAAAAAAAAATGCACTTCATAGCNATAGCACTGGATCAGGGGGCTTTATGACTTGCCTGCACCTCATTCAAAGAGAGGAGGCAAATACACTGTCATATAGGCATGAGACACTATCAAACAAAAACTGCTATCGACAAGGGTGCTGTATTTAAAATTATCCTCAGGAAGAGGATGTAAAGACATCTATCTACTCTGTAAACAACTAACTCAATACAGGAAAACAAAGCTAGTATGACTACTGGACAGGAAGGAATCTTCAAAACAAAAATAACTTATTACTTTTCAGTATGAACTAATCCCGTGATCTCTTATCACAGGACTGAACAGTACCAGAGAACTTCACCCAACCTTGTTAAGTCCCCTGAAAGCAAGTGGTTCATATTCTTCACAAAAACAGGGTGGGAAAAAAAAATATATAAAAAAACCATGGAAACCAGTCCCCCAACAGGCAGCATTTAGTGCTTTTAAGTCCTTGGGCAGAGACAAAAGAGTAAGGTCAGGGTTTTTTACTCAGAGCTTCTGTAAATTACACCAGTGCTAATTTTGCCCTCTTACTGCACGCAGGCAATGACCATGCAACCCATTTCCTTTTCACATCCCCAGGCTTTTGACATAGTTCAAATGAGTCCATGAATTCCCACTGAACAGCTTCCCGATTAAACTACTGAACAACATGCAGCACCCTGTGCAACATGCTGCATAATCGAGGTACATAATTCAAAGCTATGAGAAAGACAGTACCCCTATCCAACATCAAGTATTTAATCAGACCAGCCTGGATCCCAGAGCACACTGCAGTTCCCCAGCTTGGTCTGAGTTCAAACAACAGCTGTCCCCTAAACACAGCCCATGAGATCAATCTTTACAAGAAAGTAAAATTAATCGCCTCTAATGAGCATTCCAGACACAGTGACTGTTGTTGCTTCACTTTCCCAAAAAACATCCTCTGGGTTTATCTTTACCAGCACAGTAACATGTGCTAGAAGTGGCTTCTGTGAAAAACATTCCTATTAACCCTTCAGCCTTGTCCACCACCACAGACTTAGCAACCTTCAGACACTCGAGATGTCATCCTGCGCGTCGTCAAATCAATCGCCGCTTGCCGTTTTGTTTTATTTTATTTGACACCAGCAAAATTAAGACACAGGATGATGATCCACTTTCCACTTTGTGGAAGAAAAGCACCTTGCTAGTTACTCATGCAACGGTCTGCAGCCAAGTACCAGGGTACTTCAAGTGTACGTCTGCTCAGTCAAGCAAAAATACCTGTAGGAGCACAGACATAGTTTGCAGAGCAACATAAAAAACAGATGTTCTAATGAAATTCAAGTCTGTCTAAAATAGCCACAGGAGGCAAGCTATGGAGATTAGTCTCAGGAGCCAGTGATATTTTTTCCACTGAAAAAAGGCTTAGGTTCAGCAGTAGTCAACAGGTCACTTCCAAGAACACCCCTACCGAGTCAGTGGCTGGCTAGTGCATCCTCAACAGCAGCTATACCAGCATACATGAGGAAGAGCAAGGATAAGACAAGCATGAGATACTTTCCCTGCTTTTTCTACCAGTCTCAGTTTATGGGTTTTCCTGACCTGGATGGGGTCCCTGTATATTCTGAAACACTTAGTCCACTTTGTGACCTTGCTCTTACCTAGTCACTCCTTGAGCTGATATAACCTTTAAGCAGCAACAGCACCATGTGCCCAGAACCTACTCAAAAAACACCAAACAAACAAAAAAAAACCCCACAAACGATCTTCTGTGCCTTCAGCAGGGCTCCTACAGTTTTTATCTGGCACAGACCAAGTTCTTCAACTACAGGCACCTCTACCTGCCCTCCCCACCACACACAATTTTGCAGATTTCTCTGCCAGATTTGTTATTTTGTTTGTTTGGCTCCTTTTGCTCAACAGTCCTAGTGAAGATTTTAACTGCTGGCTCTACCGAACCAGACTGACGCTCCTGCAATACAATACACAGCAAAGAAGAAACTGGAAATACTTCAAATGTTTCAATCAGCTCAACTTTAACACCCCAGAAATTTGGGAAGATAGCTTTCGAAGATTAATTGCTGCATCTTTTTCTCACTTAAGTGAGAAAGTAGGCAAGAATCAGAAGAAAATCCCATGAGTACATCTCAGAAGGGCAGGAGGACCTCCACGGAGGATTCCAGAGCAATGTGTTCGCAGACGCACTGACTCACCAATAGACAAAAACACAGCAATAATGGTTCAATACCTTCAAAATCGTTTATTCTAAAGGCCATGCAATCTAAAGTAGTTCTACAGGAGTCACCACAGAACAGATAAAGAACATGGTATCTTAGACTACGACTAAAACAGCACTGAAGACAGAGGATAGGATTTTTTCTCTATGGAACAGATTAAGTTATGATTAATTTTTTTGTTCAAGCACTGCATTTTCAAATTAGAGGGAACTGGAAAAACCTGATCATACCAGACTGCATCACCAAGCCAAGTGAATCCATTATTGAAAGTTTCCTAGGTGACCAGTCAAGCACTGACTATAAGCATGGATTTTGGTTTGGCGTAGACATATTTCACACCTACTCCTTCCTGAGGAATGCTAACAGCAAAGACTTCAAAAATCTGTACTTGCCAACATGATGTAAAAGACAAAATGCGGCTGCATTAGATTCCTCCCATAGTCACCAAGTCAAAGAAAGTATTAAATCAACATACAAATACAGTCTAGCAAGCAAAAAATAACCTACCATTCTTTATGGGATATTGTTACTCTCTTTTAATGGAACCCACAGTAATTCCACCTACACATTGCTCATGTATTTCAAGATTCACTATGAAGCCTGGTATGTTACTTGAGCTTTGTGGAACAGGAGGACAGAGAATGATGTGCCAAATCATAAAAGATTTCAGCCTGAGCTATATAAAATGGAGAAAGTTGGGCAGACAAATAATGCAGTTCATATTGACATGAAACTGCAAGAGAACCTGTACTACACTCACAGCCAATGAAGCAATCTAACATAGGCTGCCTGAGTCAGGTTTGCAAATAGTCACAGAACCAACAGGAAGCTATTTTTATAAAGGTATTATTCACGTTGGAAAAGTTTTCTTTTTAGCATACTTGCCAATGGTCAATTTTTTAAAATTACAGATGAAGAGGTTTAAAGGCTTTATTTCCATGTCTCTGCTGTACCACAGATTTTTAGGTGCATGTGGTACCTAAATAATTTTAAGTGCAGCAGAAGTGTAATTATAACATTTAGAGTCCATTTAAAATTAGTTTCTTTATAGACTATTTAGTCTTTGTTGGCATTCTCTGGGCGGGTGGTGGGTTTTTTGTTTGTTGGGGTTTGTTTTGTGGGTTTTTTTAAAGTAATCTGTGTCTGATCGAAGAGCAGAGAAACATGCTTTTATTCAGTCTATCATGTGTATGGAGAGACAATGCAAAGTGCATTAAATGATAGTTACCTTGGCACATTGTAGAGGGTATTATTAGTCAAATGAGGAAAGCAGCACCATTCTCTTCTAGCTAGTAAGGTATTACAAAAGTATTAATGTCATTTCTGTAGGCTCCTATGACTTTATTTAGATGTAAATAACAACTTGCACCAGTTTTACTGGCAGAGTTCCACTAAGCGTAGCATGGGAGATATTTGTTTCTTCCTGTGGAAGTTGAGCGAAGGGAATGCTTCTGACCACCAAATACTGCTAATTTAAATACTTCTGCTAATTTATTTTTAGCCTTTTAACGTCATTCACTTTGAAAAATCTATTCCTTGTTTGCAACATTTAGGTACAACAACCCCTTAGAACACTTGTCCCATTTGCCTAGTAACACAAATCCAAAGTGACTTTCATGAATTCACAAGACTGTCAATGTGCAAGTACAACACAGATCCCAGGGGAGTAAGTTTATCCAAGTGCTGTTCCCATTTCAGGATGTGCTCTTGGCTACATCTATTTTAGTCGCAGCCACCCTCAGCGTCCCTGCTGTGTGGAGCAGGTTTGGTCCCACAAAAGCCCTGCCGGTGCAGAGGTTCACTGCAGCACCAGAGCCCTTACTGCAGGCTGAGTCACAGGCAAATGTCGCATTGAGAGGCTGGGTGACTGGCCCAGAGTCCCCAGCGGCATCGCTGTGCTGGCTCCAGGGCTCTAGCTGTGCAATGAAGACCTAGGCGTAGCAGCGGAAAGCTGCCTGCAATTACTCCGAACCCAAGTTACCACTGTGGCCCGGTACTCCCCAGCGAGTGAGCCGCAAAATTCTCAGTCTTCACAAAACCCCACAATGAATTCTAGCTGCAGCAACACTGTTCCTGCTTCACCATCCACTTTGGCACAGATCTCTGCCCTGCCCTCCACCCAGGTGTCTATCCTAAGGAGCTCTGCTGTATGGTCTTACATATAGACTTGAGCTATCCTGTTTCTTAAGTCTGACTATCCCTCTCACACGAGGGGATGAATACACACTATCAGTAGTATTTTCCAGCAAGCAGTACCAGCATCCTCAAAATGCAAACATATATGAAACCAAGAGCCCAGCAGGCGGTCACAGCCCTCCACACTTGCAGGGCACTGGGACACCGCAGAGGGTACGGGCTGCCTGACAGGCCTGGGCTCCCCCAGCACACAGCCTGCCAGCGGCATCTTGGCAGTCACTGGAGCGGATTACCAAGCTTGGCATTTATTTCCACAAGTAAAGTCAGCTTGTATAAAAAGGGAATGCAAACCCTGTACTGAAGTTAAACAGGAAGGCATGAAAAAAAAAAAAAATCTCTGAAGAGCTTCATGCCAGGTGTGAGGGTGCTGAAGTTACTAGAGTGCAATCATTGCAGACAGCTTTCTGATAGTTACATTCACAAAACAGCTGTTCTGTTTTGAAAACAAGCCTGAAAGACCACACGTTAGGCCAAGAAAAGTATATCCAGTGCAAATTAGGAAACCCTTTAGTGCTCAAGTTGTGAAAGACAACACTGCATATAGAGCACACACAACATATTAGGAAATCCAATGAAGGTTTAGCAAAACATCTCACTGTTTTACTCCATCTTTTGTGCTGCTAAGTCAGGGATCTGACTGCATCATAAATATTTATTTCCAGAAATAAGAACTATAAACCAGAGCCTTTGTCTTCAATGAATTGCCTGGTGAGGTCTCAGCCAGGAATTGCCATGGCAGGACTGCTTTAAGTAGCAGCGACATCTCTCCTTGTACCTTGGCAAAGAAGTACACAAAGAACTGCAGTCATGCCTCGCACACCCACATGGTTCTTATTTATCTTGAATGAACACTGACAGAGATTACTACATAATTTCTACCAGGGGTTGCGGACACTAGTACAGTAGCTTCAGAGCAGCCAAAACTGAGGATATTGCTCGCAGCCACACGGAAGCTGACATTTAGTCCTTGGATTCAAGTACTGTGGACTTCTCTGGAGTAGGAGTGAGCTGCAAGATCAAACATCTGTGCATGGTACCACATTATGCCATTAAAATCTATCTCTAAAACTAGTGGCTTATAATGGTAAACAAATGACGTTTGGTTCCTGGAATACAGTTTTATCCATGTTCTAGTGTCTACATAAAACACAGTCTACTCTCCCATTTGCAAATAACATCCCACCCAGAACTGCTCAACAGAGTAACAACTGTGCATCAACCTCTCCATGAAATGAGCAAAGACAAGTACAGTTGAAAAGTCATTTACCAAAGGTTTCCAGCAAGCAAATAAGCAAGTCGCTAGAGATCATGGAAAAAGCTTGGGAACTGGAAGCATAGTAGGAATACCTCTGTGGATTTAAAAAAAAAAACATACATATATATATATACACACACACACAGAGTGTCAAAGAAAGGTCAGGTAGTAACCCTGCCAGTGAGCTGCATGACCTTAATCTAAGGCATAGGCTAGACAGATACCTGGAATAGAAGATGGATATCTGAAAGAGTCACATGGATGCATCTGAGCCCATTAATTAAGCTATGCAATTGTGCCTATTATTATGTCTCCAGCATTTCTGTAGAAGTGGGAGACCAACAGGGTACAGTTACCCACAAAAACAAAACAAAAAGACCCCAAAAACAACCCCAACAAATGAAACAAAAAAAAAAAGCCCAACTAACTCACAGAGTGGATTTAGCTTGCCTTTACACTACATAGAGGCATGCTTCTCCAACATTGGAGAAACGCACTAAAGCACAACATGACTGAAATAGTGTTTTCAGCCTGGATTCCTGCCGTCACACTTGGAGAGCACAGTAATGAGGAATGTTCAAAAGTAAACTGAACTGAGAAGTAGCTGTCAGAGTGACAGTAAACAGTCCCAACTAAATGTGGACTTCTGATTGCATTTCCACTATTATTCATTGTTTCCACAGAATAACTGTTAAAAAAAAATTAAAATAAAATAAAATAAAAGGGGAAAAAAGCTTGTTTGTTTTGGGATTAAAGTTTTCAATATGCTTGTTTATTTCCAAGGCAGGCAACCTGCCCCATGTATAATCATCTCAAATTAATGAGTCCTGACTTGGCCATGCCATTTTCCCTTCGAACTTCTGTACTCAGTCAGTAACAAGAAGATGAACTAGAGGAATTGTCCTCAACAAGTTCTATTTTCCTTCCATATGCACCTCACCTAAAGAACATATTTCATCAACAAAAGAACATACTCCACCAACAAAATCTATGTTCTGAGACTTTTACAGTAGCCTGAGTTAGAAACAAAACATAATTAGCAAATTACAAAAAAAAAAAAAAAAACAAAATGTAATTTCCTATCCTCTCTGCTCCCCTAAAAGGGTTTTTTTTGTGTGCCTGGAGGAGAAATCACAGTCCTCAGCTCTGCCCCCAGCCAACACATTTAAGTTAGCAAATAAAAGGATAATAGTGCAGGTTGAGCTGTGTGCAGGTCAGCTTACAGTATGTGAAGGCATGATCTATAACTGGGATTAAAGATCTAGAGTTTCTCATAACTTCATGATACAATGGGTAATTTTTGGAAGAATGAAACTTTAAACACTATTTAGAATACAGTGTCATTATACAACTAACGTCCTCTAATTTCTCTAACAGATGAGTTATATTTCTGGAAGATATCCTGGAAAAATGTAAAATATTCTATAATATCTTCTGAACAAGACAAAACTTACCCAAAAAAATGGCTGATATAAAGCCTGTTAGAAAATATCTTATTTATAGGCTCAAGTGCTGTTTCCTCCACAAAACTGAACAACCTAACAGTCTGAGTTCCCAATTAATTGCAAAACTGTGAAAGAACATTTAAGAGAATGCAGCACAAGGTTTAAGCCCACAATAGTAAAGAAAGCATTCAAAAAACTGAAATGGATCACTGGGCTACACAATACTGTAGATGGAGTCAATACAGTCATGATAACCAATTCTCTTCCCATGCAGTTTCGATGACTTTACCAAAACCAAATCTTCCATATGCTTTCAAGCCACATTGAAGCTCTGCAGATAACTAGAGGGTCACAGATGGTACCAACAAGCAGCTCCCTTCCCTATTTATATGGGCTCAGACCATACATCCAAAACTCAAAGAACTGTTAAGTCAACTAAAAAGTGGAAATATCAAAGAGCACTTTCAAAATCCAGATTTTTTTTAGCACAACACAATCTTCCACTTATCACTCAAGAAGGCAATATTAGACTTCTCAGAAGGAAAATTGATTTTTTTCCCCTATAAATAGGAGTTATAGCCTAAACTTAAGATGCTATGTCTTATAAAACTTGAAAATCCACATAGTCTGGAAAGATGTCAAACAGCTGGAGACAGGAGAAACCCATTATATGCAATGTAACCATGATTATAAGATATACCTACATACATATACTTGGTTAATGTAATCCAGCAGCAACCAAAGAAGATCTGAAGTACACAACATGAAAAACACAAACTTTAAACATATAAACTGACACTGGGTAGTTATATATGATGTACATATGGTCAAAGAAAGTACTAAGCCAACAGAAGAATTTCTGGTTGCATAAAGAGGAAAAAGACAGGGCCATCTGACAGCTGTTTATTTTCCCCCAGGATTCTTTAGAAACCTAACCACGTGCTGAAATAGCAAACCTGGTCACCTTCTTTTTCTCAGGAAAGAAATGTGCATTACAATCCAGGAGGGGGAAAGATGACTGGTGCATAAACAATGCTACTTCATAATTGGAAGTTCTGGGTTTTTTTTTTTAATCTGATCTTTATATTGCACAGTCAACCTCTGTTCCACACACAACACTGCTGCATGCCTCCACTCATCCCACAGCTTACTGCTTCCCAGAGAGGCAGATTGGTTTCAAAGTCCCATTAACCATAGCTATGATGACCGTGTAAGATTGGGTCCTCTGCAATTTAATAGCATGGTTGGACTGCTGTTAAAAAATACCCTTAAAGGGGAGACAAAATATGCTTGAAAAACTCATGAAAGATTGGAAAGTGAAAAAAATTCAAGTAAAAGATGAAATTAGAATTAACAGATAGCAAGTTAGGAACAGTCATGGCTTGCCAAACACTTAGTACGTACGGATTTCCTATACCAATACACACTCTTGTGAGAGAGAGATGGATTTCTAAGAATAAATGTTTCAAATCTTAAAGGCCAGATTTTGAAGCAGCAGACCTTCCAGTACAGACCTCTTCTGAAAGTTTGGTCTGTTTTCCTCTGTATCACAACCCTTCTGTTAATCACTGCACTTCAATATGTACACGTCTTACTGCAAAATACAAAGAGCAGCACAAACGTCATTTCTGCAGTTTCCAAAAAAATACAAGACTCTTCTTGACTAGCTATTAGCAAACTTGTACCTTCTCCACTTTAAACCAGACATATTAAATTAAAGCAAAGTAAATAGAAGTCTGTCTTTTGATGTTATAAGCATAGTTATTGCAGAACTAATGTAGGTACACAGGTATCACCTCAGCTACCACCTGATCTTCAAAATGGTTCAACCTGCAGAAGAAAAAAATACCCCTGCCTTTAAACTGTTCAAACAGTTCATGACCACAAGTGGCATTTATGGTTATCAGGGACATTCAATGCACGGGCTGTGCATGGGTAATCCTTCCTGTGCTCCTCCAGGTTACTTGTAGACCTTTCTGAAGTTACAGAGCAATAGCTATTGGTATCAAAACTCCCAACACTGTCCTGAGCCAGGGCACGTAACTAATAAAGGCAGGGAGTTTTCAGAAGCTGCCTAGGGAAAGAAATATAGAATGTATCATTTCCCAGTTTCAGTTACTTTTGAATAGCTGGTACTGTTACCACTGCCTCAGCCAGAGTAAATGTTGCCTGTTAGAGGGTTCTCCCTCTTCTTTTAAAGGAACAAAGAAGCTGCGTTAGCAGAAATGTGTGCTTATATTAAGCAAGAGCTGCTCTGAATTTCCTCACAATATTGAATTTATGTTAGATTAGCACTTGCTAACACACAGCCCCTGGACAGGACACTAAAATTTTCTTTGGGTTTTTTTGTTTGTTAGTGTTTTTTTTTTTTCTTCTTTTCTACTAACTGAATCCAAACAGAAGTTTTCCAAGTCTTAGAAAGAGACTTATCATTCAAGAGTGCCATTATTGTTAAACACCATCTGCAATCTAAATCTACTTATGAAGAGGTGAACAGTGCTGTAGCAACTGTGCATTTCAGAATCTAAAGTATGTTATGAAAATATTGAAGATTTCTCATGCAAAGAAATTCTATTGTGCTTTAATTCACAGCCCACAGGGATGTGAAGAGGCATTTCCTTCTTCCACGTGTACCAATTCAAATGGCAAGCCTGCTGAGCTGCTGCTTACTGCCTGTCTTCTATCACATCATTTCTGATGTCACATAGATACAGCACCTAAACTGTTTGCATGGAAATGATCAACTGTTGAATAGAGCCAGTTCTAAAAAAAAAAATAAATAAAAAAACACCACCCACAGACTATCTCTGTAACTGTTTTTCTGTATATGCATATATACATACACACACTTTCAGACAAAGATTAGCAGTTACTCCCAATATTATCCAAATATTACCAAGTTACTCCCAACATCCCAGACACAACTGATTTCAGAAAACATTGGAAAGCTGATTCTGTCTCAGCTCTTAATTTACTTTCTTTTAATTTAATAGTATTGAATATACAGTCAACAAGAGCTCATTAAGACTTATATGTGCACTCATCAATCACCCGCGTCAGTCCCGGGTGCAGCGCTGGCCGGTGCTCAGGCCCACGCTAATTCTAATGCAAGATTTCCACATTTTGATAGCTGAACAAAACCAGACACAAGCAGCAGTACTCAGGAGTTTTTCCATCAGCTTCAGTGGACTTGGATGAGACCCTGTTTACTGAATCAGCTATTCTGTAGTAAAGCAAATATAAGCCATGTTCCTTAGCTCCCAGATAAGAAAAAAATTAAAATCAACTGTTTGTAAATGACATCATTGCTATGCATGAAGCAACTCCTCCAACAAGAGCTGCCTAACTTCCTGAGAAGTGGGGAACAGATCAGGTTACAGCTGTTTATTAATGCCCAGATTGCAATCAAACCACAAAAATCTTCTTGAGAGTGGGAGTGGATGGAGTCATGGCACAGGCTGGGTCTCACTTGAACACGCCGATTGGATGGCCCTGCTATAAACTCTCACAGGCTGTGCAGCTGAAAGCAGGACACAATTAATATCAGCTGTCTAAGTGAGAAAGTTTACTCAGCTTCTGCCTTTTAGTAGCCTTGCCCTCTCTGTCTCTCATAAAATATGTATCTAGAGAAGAGCATGCTTCTTCTTAAGCTGATGTTTAGCAAATCCAGCTGTTTAAACAGAAGCAGTCACACACAGCATCAGGCACTGTTAAAGTTCATTTTCTGACAGCTAATCAATCCATCAGTGAAAATCAGCAGTTAAGATTTTCTCCTTAGTCTTTGCTTTGAAAAGAAGAAACTGGAGCTGGAACTGGAGCCGTCCTGAAGATGCATAACTGTCCTTCATGCCTGCACCATGGTCCATGTTGTCAGCGGACGCTGCCACCCCGATTAGTCAGTTCTTTCGAAAGAGCTGCCCTACAGCTTCACATCTGGCCCTGTGTCCACATACTGGACACGTAAAATTCTCCAAATACAGGCCACGCAACCCTGGAAGGAGAAAAAACCCATACTTTTCAAAGATCCCTCTTCTGTGTGAGCAAGCAACTTAAACTCCACACTTGTGCAATACAGGTAGTGCCCTGCCTCGAACAACTCAGTCCTTCAAATCATGAAATAGCATAAAACACTTCTGTCCTACTTCTAACAGAAGACATCATGACATGCCATGTATGACACATATTTCAAGATGCTTTTAACATCAAACACCTGGACCAGCAACTTTAGTTGTTAAATTTATGGACCTGGTTCTGATCTCACACTAACATGTATACAATTGTTTTATGGTGATGTAAAACAGAATTAATAAACTGCTTATGAGGATAGCCTAAGGAAACACTTTGCTGTATTAGTTCCATGTGAACTACAAAACTAAAGATAAAAGATAATCCATTTTTACTTTTCTTTTTTTTTCTTTAAAAAAAAAGAAGTAAAAAAAGTACAAAATCAATTCTATCAGATACTGATTATTTTCTGCACAGCTGATTTCAGTGAGAACCCCTAATGGGCTCATTCAGTACATTGACACTTAGACCCACAGGTGCAGAATTAAATCTCAGGGGAATGGCACTTAAATGCCAAACCTACTTTTGTTTAACATTTTTCTGTCTTTTTTCCTTACAGTTTGTTTGCGTTAATTACAAATACTGCACATGTCAGCTTTAAAAACATACTTGCAGTTACATTGCAAGAATCAGTACTACCATCAAAAAGGACTGCCCACTCCACCACACCCCCGCCTTTTTTCCCCCCATGTCTATTTTCCAGGAAAATCCACAGTGGATCAATAAATTTGCAACTTGTCCATAACAGAACCCTGGAATACTTTCAAAGGGCAGACCGTAAGAGCTGGTGAGCCAACCACTAAAATAAAGGGTTTTCTTCAGAACTGTCTCATAAATTTCAACGTAATGTTTAAAGCCAAGGCAGAGTTCTACTCTTTAGCCTTAAACTATTACTGAAAATGGTCTGTAACTACTTTGTACTCGATTACAAAAAGTCATGTGTTTTAAAAGAAAACAGTAATCCACAGTATCTTTAATTTTGGTTCAAGCAGAAACAGAATGAAATGATCAAATATGTCAACTGTATAATTTGTCAATAATTAAATATTTCAACAATTAGTAGATACCCAAGTTTCTGCAAACTCAGTGCTCCGTTGGAACCAATATCATTAAAATATTATATAAAAAAGGCACACAGGCATGCACACACACTGAGAACATGAAGAAGCCAGATTACTCTGATTATCAAATAAATGATTTACTCTGTTTCTTTAGTGGACTTGTCATTTGTTTGTTTTTCCTTCTACGACAAATTTTAAGAGGAATTCTAGCTCCTGGGAAAAAAAAAAAAATTATGGTATCTTGGATGAAACAATTACTTTACATATTTAGTCTCTTCATGACCAGTATAATCCATATTTTGAAAACTTAATTCACCTTAAGGAAATACTCCAGAAGCAGTTCTATTAAACCACCTAAAGCCACTTGTGGTGTCAGGCTGTGCTTGCAAGCATGCATTCCCTGATGATTAAGTGTCATTTATTCTCTAGAGCTATGACATTCCCACACATACAGACACATTCCTCCTACTGATCTGCTTGGTCAAGTTGTGTTTTGTGCTAGAGGGAAACATGTTCTGTGTTTAAATTAAGAGGGAACAAAAATATTCTTCACTTTCAAACTTATTCGCCTTGCAACTGGTCCCTCAAAAACTATAAAAAACTGGCATTATAAATGAAAACAAAAATGCCCTTATTGCAACCATACTCACTCTTCATGACAAGGGAATTTACTTGGGCAGCATGTCAAGTAATTTATATTTCAGACTAGCAGCTCTACACAAATGGAAAGATAGTGCTTTTGATTACACAATGTAACAGTACTAATTCAACAGACAAGCTAAACACTTCCCCATGAAGACACTGAGTCACTTTTGCTTAAGTAAGCAGCAGTGAGGGAAAAAAGACATAAAGCATGACTCTCCAGAATATGCCACCAACATAAAGAAAACTTTGAGAAATAATCTGTTAGTTCAGATCCTCACCAGGAACATGTTTCACACAAAACTCCTCTAGCTCAGATAACCATGGTGGTCATTCCACTGTACATTTACTGCATCAAATATTGATGATAAATGTCACAACTGTTTTATTTTTTTCCTGTTTTAATTAGAAATGCATTTTATGGTCAAAGCTGCAGTGATCCTATCCAATCCCACTGTATATCGCAGAGAGAAGCAATGTCACATCCACCAGTGTGGTCTACCTTCACAGCCTAATTATTCCACCTAAGGAAAGAAACAAAAGCCTGGCCAAAAACCTCTAGATTATTTTTCTTATTATTATTTTGCACCAGAGACTGTCATTGTATAGCCTCTAAATCAGGTGCTACAAAGAACTCAGACTGCCAACTTTGAGTGTCTTCAAGGATGAGTATTTTCAAGGGAAAAAATATGTGACACAAGAACAACTTTGCTGCTTTGCACCTCCACAGCTATGTTCACTTATTTTTAACCAATTTCCAAACACACACACCCCCCACTATGCACCATTTGAGTTGTTATTCACCATTTATCTCAAAGCTGGAGCCTAAAGGTATCTATGCAAGTGATTATTACTCATCTGAAATGGTGCAAGCTCATGCTACACCCATTCCTCACTACTCCCTGAGGAGTGGGGACGATGGCACCCCCAGGGCACGGGTAACCCAAACACTGTCTCCTGCTGGCTCCGGTCCTGGGTACATCACTCTGTGTCTTTACCCTTCACCTCTAAGAGGCAGGCGGCAGCTTTTTCATACACTCCTCACAAAAAGGGCACAAAGCTCCCAAGAGACCTAGAGGAGGATTTTCCCCAACACAGTTTTAGATACTGTGGTGACAAGATGGGACAAAAGTAGCATCAGTAGAGAAACAAGAAACAGAAAATCAGGCAGAGAGATGGAGGCAGGCATAGAGCGCTGTATTTTCAGCCCCTCCTCCACCAAGCAGGCCAACTCTTTCACTACTTCAAATAAGTATATCAAGATGGCTGAATGACCAAATTCTCTTGTTTGCACACCAGAGGTGCCTCGGAGGGAAAGGCCTATCGATCGTTCACCGTCACTCACAACAACCATTTTGGCTGAGCCCAAAAAAGTCAACAGAAACAGCAGTAGTACACGCTGTATCTCCAAGTAAGTCCTTGCACAGCTACACCAGTCAGCAATTACTGCTTGAAGCATTTGTGACCAGCATTTGATGGACGCCGGGGTGGAGGAAAGCCTGCTGGCTCAGAGCACTCCCACAGCCTGCCCGCACCTCCCAGCCAGGCTGGCTCTGGAAAGCCACCCAGGCTGCTGGGGCCGTCTCCATGACAAACCCCCTCCTGGCCCACCCTCCCTCCCCTCACATTTCGGGAGCACATACAGACAGCGACGAACCATGAGGCCCATCTCAAAACCTGCCCGTTTCCTGCCATTACAACCTGTGGCCCCAACGCCTCAGCGCAGCCATGCTCCAGCTGGCCAAGTCCCCACAGCCGCTCTGGGGAACAGAGTCGAAAGTGGTGAAGCCATTTCCCATGCAAACAGCTGATTAATAAAACATTTTAGGTGGGAACATCATTTACAACCGTTGCCAAGAGCAGTGTCTGCTTCTAGCATAATGACAAATGTCTTTTCCACTTGCTCTCCCGTACATGCTGGACTGCATTACAGGATCAGCAACATACATGCAGCAAGTACGGTGCAAGGGAAATATTTTAACAATGTTGTTTTAACACAGAAACTTTTGTATCTTCACCATACAGGAGTCACTGTTTCAGAGCTCAACAGTGCTCTTCTCTGTGATTGCTTGAAACGCAAAGCTGGGGCAAAGGAGCGCAGGAGGGATTTCTACAAACATGGTTTGCCACAGGACTGCACTGACTGCTCGTTGCTCGAGTAACCACTGCTGCGCAACAGGCAGTTCTCTTGCGATAACTTTTCCAAGCCTTTCCAGGTAAAGCAGTAAAGTCTTATTAAGAAATAAAGATGCAGCTCAGCAGTCAGTTTTAGACACTCTTATTACAGCTGATTTCCGAAGCAAGCAAAGCTAATGGACTGCTTTAAGTTCTGACAGGGTGTCTTTGCACCCTGCTTTACACAAAGTTGTACAAAGTATCAAGAGACTAGAAATTAAAAACCAGGTTTCTAGAACTGGAGGCACACTAAGGTCTGCCCCTCTTTAAGAAATACAGCACAGACGCAGGAAAAACATTTAAGGGTTAAAACTGGGATAAAAACAAGTAACACAGCAGGCAGTGTCTGGGGTCATGAAACTACTCAAGGAGTGATTTCAATTCAGCAGAGCCTGCTACAATTCAGGCTATTAATGTTTAAATTAAAAAGAATTAAGATTTTACTGTGTGAACACCTATATATAAATGTATCAGTGCTTTCTAACACTGTAATTTGTGTAGCATCATTTTTCTTACTTATATAGATGTAGCAGTCTACTTTTGGTTTGCTGCATCATACAGTGCTGTCTGCACCATGCACTCTTTGCTTTTCACACCTTTGAACACCAGCAGGATTAAAGAAAAAACCTTACCATGACAGCTATTCACTTTTATCAGCTTGAGATCTCACAACTCAAGTATGTAGTTAAAAAAAGCATTATTTAGGTGGATATTTTTGAGAAAATAAAATTGTGATTGGAAGAACTGATTTCCGAAGGAGTTTAACTTACAGTCTTGCTGCCCTTACTACAGACACAGGAGCTCAATGTTTTACTCAAAGCATGTAGGCTGCACCTGCGAGGGACAGCAAAGGGAGCAGTAGGGCTCCCACACCCCTGACAGACTACAAACTACACTGCACAGAAATCCTCTGAATGACTAAAAGCAGCAAAGCATTAAGAAAACTGGAAATGAGAATCCCATTGAGTGTGGCATTCATCAACACCTTTTTTTTTAATGCTAGTTATCAACCAAGTCAGCAGTTTTCCTACCAAAATTAGAACTTGCTGACAAAACTTGCTTCTCAAAAAAAGGAGCTTCTTTCTGCACACTAAAAGAAAATAAAGCTAGATATTAAAAATAACTTGATTACACTCTTGAGTAAACAAGCCAAGAAATGAAACTATTTTGGATTTCATGTGGTAATAATCTAGTGGGATGAAATACCTTCGTATGCCTAGAATAGAAAACAGAAGTACAGATTCTAAAACACTATTGGAAGGAGAAATGTTTTGGCATATAGTTGGGCATACATGTGCTTAGACACCTCTCTCTGAGGGTATTTACTGTATACATTCTTTTATTTTACATGCTGAAGATAAAATTTCCTTCTATCTTCTAGCTCCTTGAAACTAAAGCAACAACAAAATGCAACAAGCAAAGAGCAAGCAAGCCTCTGAGGGATGGGAAGGGGCACTGTCTCCAGCTGATTTTTGCATGAAGTAGGAAACTTCATCAGCAGTTGCTACAGTTCAAGGAAGAAGCGAATGACGCTATGCTTTTTCCAGCCTTGGAAAAACACGTTCATCAACACCTTGACCCAGGGAAAAGGAAAAAAGAAAGGGGGGGAGGGTAGAGAAAGTCGGGGACACTCACTTCCTATTAAGGAATCTTTTTCCTTTTCGAGGGGGTTACTGTATGACTCACTCCGGCGGGTTAAAGGACTTCCAGCCAAGCGGTTCCTCCCGAAAGCAACCTGGGGAGCCCTGCGCCGGCCGGCGCCGCACCCCCTCCCGCACCGCCGAGCCCGCTCCGGCGCCCAGAGCGGCGTTTTAAAGTGCGGGGCGGAGGAGGGGGATGGGGAAAAAAAAAAATTAATAAACCGGCCGATTCCCAGCCCCCGCACAGGAGACGGGCGGGTTTTCCCTTCCTGGCGGATGTTACCCAGCCGGGAGGCACAAAGGCGCCGGTACCGCATCCCCGCCGCGGCCGCCCTCACCGCGCCCAGGCGCGGCTCCCACGGCCGGGGGCACCGCACCGCGCCGCGCCGC
>VZTV01054920.1:275-23669 GCA_013400875.1 Anhinga rufa
TTTCAGTCTTACTGTGCTCTGATGGACACACTTCGGGAGCCTTCTGCTATTTTCTGAGTTTTGATGCCTCCTTCATCCTTCACCCTCCTTGAGCTGTATTTCTTGTGAAGATATTATTTCCTTCTTATCAGCAGCACTCCATTGCTTTTTGCAACAGTTGTTGGACTGTTTTCCATCTCAGCAAGGACCTGGTTTAAAGGTGTAAGCTAACAAGGAGATGTGAATGCTTATCAAAATAGGCCAGTAACAAACAAAGGACGTTATTCCTTTTCCTTGGGTCTGCATCCAACATGCTGCATGGGCTTTGGACGACTTCCATGCTTGAGAGCGTGCCAGTTAAGTGCCCTCTCCATCACTGCAAATGGGAAAACATCAGCAGATGTGCTAAAGATCTTAAAGATCCATCCAAAGCTAGCCTGCAGGTCAGAGATAGGCTTGCCTTCGCTAACAGAACCTAAAACCAAGCCACAATTTTACCAGCTTCTGGAAACAAATACCACTTGACTTCATGGTTAGCAGCATGCTGGAATAGTATTATCAGCTCTTTCCAGTTATTCAATAAAAATGAAAGCAGATCTGCTAATACAAAAGTATTTTATAATTAAAAAAAGGGAAAACAACATATAAATTCAGACTTTTTACAAAACCTTTGATCTAGTCTACGCTTTCTCTGTAATTCCTATATATGCCAATAGTTCCCTAAACACAGCCTAGAATAGATGCGTGGAGGGAGGGTGGAGGGAGATGGAAATTAATCCATCTCTGTAATTAAGATCTCAGAACAGCTTCCTCACTACAAATACGAGTCAGTCCTGATGTTGCTAATGTGCAATATAGGAATGCACTTCCATATTTCAGTTGAAATACATGCTTCTAAGTAATTAAATTGTATCTAGATAATATGAAACTATCTTACTTGCTTCCCAGTCTCATTTGAACAAAAAAGATGTACATCCATCTTGGTTTAGACAGATAAAGTATAAATGTTTTCACCTTAAAATAAAGAGTAGGGAGAAAAATAAATTTTAAAAGCGGAACACGGGGGACTAAAAACTTGGAAATTTTAAGGGAATTCAAGTGAACAACACTTATCATTAAAAACAGATTAGAGTCTAGCCTGGCAGCTGCCGTATTAAAGCTTGATTTGACACAATACATGAAGGGCAGAATCAGAAGCACCTTCGGATCAAATACACTAAAATAGCTATGCGCTATATTATAAGAACAAATTACTTTTGTGGACCATCTCTCAAAATGCTAATTGTGTTTGGGCTTAAAAGGGAAATCAAAGCTGAAAGAGATGAGAATTGGGCTTTTGTAACTTTGAGTTCACCAGCTCCTCCAGTTTATCACAAATTCGGAGAGGCCCTGATCCACTCTACCACCCAAAAACCAAAAGTAAAATAATTGTGTATGACAAATAAGGAAAACAGTTACCTCCCACCCTATAAATATATTTTACACTTGGATGTAAGCCCTGCATTCCAGGTATCTCCTGTCATGGTACTGCCTTTGACCTTAGTCCACTGCACCCAACCTGGGCAGCCACAGAAATAATCCTCCAGTTTTTGTTTTGATTGTTTTGTCAACGTTCAAGCCAAGGTTGTATTCCATCTTTTACAGAGCCAACATGCAACATGTTAAAACTGGCATTCATTCTGTGCAACCGAACTCCGAAAGCAAGGCTGACATCCTGGTCTGCTGCCTATGTATATGTGTATTGTGAGACAGCTTAAGGAAAAGAAATCTCTAATGAAAGCATCAGACTAAGTTACAGACAGCTACTCATCTCTCCTAGTCCTTCTAAACATATTTCCTACCAGGAAAATGAGCCTTGCATGAAGTATCATTTTATGCAGAAAGTTAATGGATCCTTCCTAGTCACTCAGTCAAATTTAATGTGATAATTACTTCTCATTTCACAAATGGGAATGACAGTGCAATGAAATGCGTACACCCAGAAGCAGAAGTGGACATTAAATGCAAGCTTTTTTCCCCCCCCCCACTGTAATGAGTGAGAGAGCATGTTGAATACAACTCCAGAAAAAGTGAAGGAAGTGAAAGGAAACAGTGTACAGCCAGGAAAAAAAAACACAAAAAAAACCCAAAACAAACAAACAAACAAAAAAAAACCCACAAAAAACTGAAGCTGCACCTCAGGCCATTCGAATTACTTTATTCTTTATTTTGCGTGGAACATCACCATGGCAGCACCCACAGCAGCATCAACTTCCTTCCCGTAAACCACAGGGAATGGAAGAATCCTTTCCACTTCCTGCCTCAGCACCTCGTTCCTGGCAAGGGCACTCCCGCTCCCCAGAATCCTCCTCACCCCCGTCTCCATCAGGCGCTGCACAGGTAACATGGAACAGAGGTTTTCAACGATGCCACGGCACAGAGCTCTGGTTACATGACCCAGGGAGAGGTCAGAGACAGCAATATTGGTCACTGACGCCAACTGCTCGGGAATGTGCCTCTCTCCAAATATGGTTGGGTGGACTGAGAGTTTGCTGTCATTTTGGGCCAAGGCTGCTTTGATTATCTTTGTGTAGATGGCAGACTCCTGAACCTGAAGTCCTGCAGATGGGAAATACCATGTTATTAATCTGAAGGGGTCTAGTGTATCTTACATGTGGAAACTTAAAATGGATGCTTATCTACCTGTTCAGCAAAATATTGTATATTTTTCCCCTGTCCCAAAGGTTATCGTTCTTCCAGGATCATGAACCACAGTTCTCCCATCCAATTGTGTCTAGTATCTGTGACACTAGAAATCTTTTTCTGATTACAGAAACTGCCTTTTCTGATAATACAGCTATTCCTCTTTGCCTGTACTGTGCTAAGGTACACAAAACATCTTTAAAGGCACTAATAGCAGACTTCAGCTCAGTGGCTGGATAGCATGTGAATGCAAAGTTCACTTCAAGTACTCACTGAAATAATAGTTTCAGAGCTTATTTCTGTACTGCAAAACCCAAGAGATTATAAAAACAACCCATGAAGACCATGTTTAAAGCACTCAGAATATATTACATGAATTTGAGTCTTAAAATCCATTAGAGGATCCTGCAGCAAGAGGCAACTGATATAATCAAGGGACTCTACTGGACTGCAGTCATACAAAATTAGAGGCTGTCCTCAAATTTGCTGACCTTTCCTTTTGAAAAAAACAACTTGCAAAAAATAATTATCTTGTGTTCTTGAAACAAAAGAAAACCCAAATCTAGAGGCAATGTGAATGTGGAGTCCAAGCATGACTGTCCCAGCATGTTCATAAGCTTCAGCAGGAAATTCCAGAGCCCTAGCAAGCATGACCCAAGTTACATCCTTGTTCATTATAAGGCATGACAAAACAGCTCTAGGCTTGTTCCTTTGCCTTAGTTTCCTTTTACCTTGCTGATCAAGCTCAAGTTTTAAGCTTTAACTATCCTTGAAATAGCTTACCTAGCTCTTCTGTCCACCGTGCCACCATGTCCACAAATGTTGCGAGCACATTGCCTCCGTTAAGTGATGCTGCCACTGCCAAGTAGTCACCATTGAAGTAGGGAAAATAAGTAACAGCTGAGGAAGGATCTGGTGTCTCTGGAGGCTGGAAACCCGGGGGCATTGAGATAGTCAGCTGAGCAGAGGTACTGATGTTAAGAACTAGAACACAAAAGAAAAAAAAAAAAAAGAAAAAAATAATCAGTAATCAGTGTTTCACTAGGCTACTCTGAAGGAGGACAATTGAAAACTAAATAGGATACCAAAATGATCATACCTGCATCAGTCCTCTCAGTCAGACAGGAATAAACAGAGCACTGGAAATCTCCCAGAGCAATTCCTACTTTTGCTCCTTTGGGTACTCCATGCCACGCACAGATTGTCCTGCCTGCAATACTGCCAGGGTCTCCCACCTCTGGAAGCAAGTGAACAGGAAAGCCGGATTTTTTCAATCTGCAATCAGAACAATATTATTGCAGGAAAGCAGTATGGGAACATGTGGCACGACAACAAAGACCTCTTCAAAGTCACAGATGAACCTTGCCATACATTTGTGACTGGTAGATTTATGGATGCTTTCACTTACTTAGAAAGCTTTGTCTTAGACAGGGACAGCATTCCAGTCCAACAGGCTGGGTAAACTAGAATAGTCTAGAAGAATAAATAGCTTTCCTTTATATGCAATCTGATTACCTGAGATTATACAGCAGGACCTGTTCAGAAAGTTTAACCTACTGATGTCATAAGGACAAGCAGTTCTAGGGTAAAGGGACAATCACAAAACCAGCAAAAAAATGCAACTTCTAAGTGCCAAAGAACTTTAAGCTGTCATGCAGTTAGTAGTTCAAACCCAAATCACAAAGTCCAACAAACTCCTTACACAATCAGACTGCAAGATACACTACATTGCTACAACAACACCAGATTAGTAAAAGTTCAGTAGGCCAAATGCAAGTTTCTGTCACGCGTTCATACCTTCACGAGCAGATTTTTTCATCTTGGAGTCCTGGCCTAGCCTAAACCCTGAAATACATATGGCCTTAGCACTCAGCCCTGAAAGAGCAAATCATTAAAACAAATAAGGAAATAAATACACAAACTAATTCCCTGTAAGACTTCCTGTAGCCTAATAACTCATAGGTATTATCACCAGTAAGTCTTAGTAGTTACGAAGGAGCTCAGCTGAAAGAGCTAGGGAGCAATAACTGCCTTTTACCATCACCGAGGTAACACCTTGGCTGCAGCTTGCGCTTGTCCATTCCATCCCACCACAGAAAGGGAGAAAACAGTTTGGTATCCAAGGCCTCACTGACAAGTCTCTCAGCTCTGCTGTCTTAGGTATTTCTAAAAATACTGTGCCAGATTTTATATAATTTAAACATATATACCTTATACACCAGAGCAAACTTTCAATAGTTCTTCAGCACAGGCTACACCACATTTGATTAGGAGTAACTTCCAATCACTTTTTATCTGTAGCACATTCATACTTGGGGCCCAAAGAGATGTTCACATTGCCTGACACCAGCAATGCACAAAACCCACTAGATGACCTTCACACTTACATGTCAGTATTCCAGCTTTTGTTTCTGGAATTAAAATACCCCCAGCTGGCAGCATTCTGGACAGACATGAGCGGCTTCTTCAGGTCACACAACATGGCAACCACATAGTCATGGATAGTGCCAGCTGCATCATAGGACTTCAGAAAATCTGGACTTTTAAACAAAACATTTTAAAAACAAAAATAATGAGGGGTGCTTTAAGGCAACGAGAGCAAGATTACTTCCAGTGCTAAGGGAACTTCAGACTTGTGTGGTCCCATCTGAAAATGAAACAGCCATCTCAGCAATCAACCTGCATTTTGCTGTTTTGGTTTGTTTGTGTTTTGTTTTTGTTTGTTGTTTTTTTTTTAAATGGAATTTGTTTTCCAACCTGCTACCACAGCAGCAATACTTATCTCCTGATGGAAGATGGAGAGACAGCGGCTTTAAGGAATGAGTTGTCTAGGTTCAAAAGCACGCCATTGCAAAAGTTACTGGGAAGGCAGTAATTGTTTGCACAAAAAAATGGAACTTTGTGGATCCTGGAGCATTTGAGAAAAATAGGTAAATTCCTGCAGTTGCTCTAGGATCCACAAATTATATGAATGGAAATGTACGAAATGGTGAAACCAAACAGGAACAAAACAAAGCAGCTGGACTCACAAGTTACGCAGCTCTAAAGCAAGATCATGTCGTGCTCTATGTATTTGCTGAACACACATTGGAAGAAGCCAAGATCTAGTGCATTTTTCCCCATTTACTGAGGAAGACGCTGGCTCTTTGGGAAACAGCATACTGCAGATGAAACTGAAGAGCAAATCTCGCTGATGCCAAGTCATAAGTGAAAAATTATATCCTCTGCAAACATGCCACAACAAAGCAGACCGTTTGTAACACCTCATAACGATCTCAGTGTCTAAGGAAGGAAGGAACTGAAATTAATTTAGGGACTATTTGTTTTAGCATCTGGCAGCAACCAGACAAAGCAACTCTGTTACCGTTTTAGGCATGTTTGTACTTTTCACGATCTGCACAAGGCAAAATTATAGTGTTCAAACTGCTTTAGCAGAGCCCCTCTGAATGGTAGAATGGACTAGAATTATTCTATGATACTTTAAGGCTTCTGTCACCATACGGTCAGAAGCTTTTCCTTTTATTAAAGAGATCTGTAGTATTTTTGAGGTCAGAGACTCTTGTGTGCTCAGCTGCATAGAGTTTATATTGAATACTGCCATTTTAAATATTCTTTGACTACTTAATTAATATTACGATTACAGAGAAAGGCAGCCCCTCAGCCTGTACTGGCATTAACATGCTATGGGAATACTAATTGTCACATAAATTCAAAATGAGAATCTGCCAGTGAAACAGCCTGATACAGAAGCCCTTTGAGAAACAATGTACCTCTTCTTTAAATACCAGTAGACTGTGGCACACCCAAATCCTGTAGCCAAGCTTATATGTGACTGTGGCAGAGGAAGAGAAGAGAGGAAGGTGGGACTGCAGCGGCTGTCTTGCCAAGTAATCAGGTGACTGACCTCCTCCGGCTCAAAGGTAGGGCCTGTACTACACTCTGTCCACTTGCAACCTGAAACACACAGTATGCGAGAAGTCTGGCAATTCCGGGCAGCGCAGCTTGCCTGGCATTCTTCTTTTCTGAACACTCTCGATAATATGTCAAATATATTGGAAAAAGAGCAGAAACAGAGACAGTAGTAATTGTAATCAAATTAATTAGTCAGAGTTTTCAGCCCTGGATAACGTCATAATGCCAGTCATCCTTTACTAAAAGAGAGAACAGTATCCAAGGCCCTCCTTCTCTGTAACACTCCAACTGCCTAGAGGAACAAGCAACTTGCACCTTGAGATATTAATGATACAACTTAAATGACAGGTGACTCACAAAATAAATAAATAAATCGCAGTTCTGCTATGGGATGGAATGAGCTGATGTGACAGCTCTCACATATAAACCTTAACTGGGGTCTGCCACATCATGACCCAGAGAATGCTGCATTAGTAACGAACTGCCTATGATGGATAGCACGTAGTCTCATTACTTTTTGCGCCAAAGCAACAAGAAACCTGGATCTAGATGTATTACGCAATGGACTGCAAATTAGTAAAGGGTATCCCTTGCCTGTGCTACACAGCAAAGCTTCACCAAAGGTAGAATAGGGTTTACCTCAGTTTTCAGTTTTACCAGTCCAGCACGTTCCTTTGGAACAGAAAACACTACACCTTTGATAAAACCTTCAACATTCTTTCATGTGAAGGCCGCGGCTAAATTACAGGAACTTCTCAGAGCTGCTCAGAGCCTTCTCAGCAATGTCTGCTATTGTTCCGCTCCAGTGCGCTACATCCTGCCCTAACAGGCTCGCCACAAGCAGTCCTGCAAAGGCAGCACAGGTCCTGGCAGAGCAGCAAACTAAGCAGGGGCTGAGCTCAAGCACTGGCACATGATGTTTGCTAGCACGCTCCACAGCCCAGCTTCGGCCTCTGCCAGCTGCTGCTCTCCCAGGCAATACCTAGCCCCAGTGTGGGGGATACACACTGTCTCCAGCCGGCTCTGTAACTGAGGCAACCTTTTGGGTTTTGGCTAGGGATGGGAGCAGAATTCCACGCTGTGCTGTGCCACTTGTCCTACAGATCAGAGAAGAGACCTGGCTGATTAACTGACCAGCACAAATATGGCTAAGAGAGGCTTTCTTGGGCTGGATACAGGGATTTGAAGTTACACTCACACAGTAAAAAGCAGCCGTGAGAGCTGGGAAGTACTATGTGAAACATGCAAAGCAAACACATACTTTTTCTTGTTCCCTTAATTCCCTGTTCTATCAAGTCTGTTTGAACTGAATTTCCAGTTGGTTTGCTTTTCTAGTTTTAAATTGATTCTAAGAAATATTATTAACCATAAATCTGACCCTAAAGGATGCTATTAAAAACGTAATTTGTGTCCCAAAGTGCACGGATTCACTTAGTCTACTCAGAACAAGTGAGAGCAAACACCTTCCTTCACTTGACAGAAATGAAACAAAAGTGGCATGTGGCTTTAGGAAATAAAATATTAACCAATATGACATAAGAATCTACGTCTACCACGAACCCATAAGGCTTTCTTATGCAGCCCTTGGGACATCTGGAAAGCAAGCAACAGCTCCTTCAGTCCATCAGCCTTTGGATTTCTTTCTTTCTAATCATTTTAGTTTCTAATCTAAAATTACAGCCAGTAATGAATACCATAGCGTCTCTTGAAGCAATTAAGGCCTTGACAACTTTTGACAGGCAGTGACCAGCACTTTTGGGAAATCTTTGTTTAATCTGTGTAACTCCTATTATTAGAAGACTTGTATAATTGTTCAGATGTGCGCATCATAAGTTAAAGAGAAAGAAGATATGGAACCATATTCTGAAAGCCTTCAACTTCAGTAGGTTTATAGGAGAAGATAACACATCCCTATCTCACAGGGCTGGCAATCCAAGGCCTGAATTTTTCAAACATCCTCACAAGGATTATTTGAGTATTTGCACAATCAAGCCTCATGTGACTACCTCACTGCAGTTGATTCTGTTTCTGAGGTCTCGGCCCTTCATTCTACAAGCAGCCGAGTATTCAGAATCACAACCATAATCCTTTTTCAGCTCCAACTAACAGAAGCATAAGAAGCAAGATGAATGCAACATGACAGTCTATGACTTGCTAGGAAGAAAAACACCTTGAGACTGGGGACACACACACACTGAAAACATGGTTTACTTAACTTCAGTTTTTCTCCTACTCTACCGTCAAACAGCATTTTGAAATAGCATACTGATATTCACTGTTGGATAGCAGTTCTGTGATCCTGTGATAGCTACTACTATGCACATTCTAACATAAAGATCAAGCATAGCTTATTTTCCAAGGCATACACAGAACTGCTAATACTGCTACTGTAGAATCATTAGAAGGTGTTGAGATACTGGGCAACAGCTAATTAAGTGTTTTTATGAGGTGAATAACATTCCCCACCCCCATAAAGTAATTCACATGATTCAGAAGTTCTTTTGATTGGCGACAGATAGCATATGATGGGCAAGAAATTAGCAAGCCACAAATATGTTATTCCTCCTTCATGTTAATAATTGTGCTGACTCTGCAGAGATCTCATAAGACTAAATCCTTTAACTAATCTGTGTAAACAACATGGTCAACTATAGTCAGTAGCTGAAATTCCAGTAATTAAAGCAAAATTCCCACAGAAGAAGATCTTCTGTTAACTCTGTTTTACAGAAGACCAAAGTGAACATGCTACAGTTTCCTACAGATCACTTCAGTGTTAAAAGTTTGTTTTCTGCATCATAATACTCTGAACAGGAATGCCAAAGAATTAATGTTACCTTTATCTTTTTTCCAAAATACAATCCCATGCATTTGTCCTGAAATGCCAATGTGACTGACTCTTTGAAGCTGCTGCTGAGGTAGAGCAGCAAGGCATTCATCCAGTGCTCTTATTATTCTCTGGACATTCTGCTCCATTCCCTGTAATCATAAAGCATTATTCTGAGCATGGAACCATTAGGATTCAATCACTGTATTTATTAAACAAGGCTACTCTAGTCAGAAGTGAAAAACAGAATTCATTTAGTTTAATAGCATGTATTAGAATAACATTCACTACTAAATTTCAAAAAAAAAAAAAAGAATGCACAAAACGCTACGAACCCACAAAACTAAACCCAAATACTAGCAAGTTGAGAATGAGGTAACAGCCTCTTAAACTGAAGGCCAAATAATTCTTAACTTAATTTCCTGAGTTACTATACTCAAATATACCTTTTTAAAAAAATCCATTAACACTCACTACATGTTTTCATCAGTTCACCTTACATATTGTTTCTCTTTCTCCTCAGAAAGAGGATTATCTGTGTGTTCTGACTGGCATACAGTCTCCATTACATCCTCCTATAGCTCCTCCCTATCTACTCACTGTTGATTTTGATGATGCTGATACTTCGTTTCTGGATACTCTGTTCTTAGAGCAACCCAGCAAACTGATCTACTCAGCAAACTGACCAAAACGTGCCACAAGAGAAGCTGTTATTCCAGCTTTCACACTTTTGAAGATTCAGATTACTATATGACAGACCGATATGAAAATTATAAGGAAAAGTATTCCAATATAGCCTACATATAGATGTGAACTAATCCGCGCATACATACTTTTGGTGGCATAAACATGACTGTAGAGAGGAGGGTTTTGTATTTTTGCTCAGATATCTGTTTTGTATCTTTGCTCAGAAATCAGCCCCTCCACTCACTACGCTACTAGGCCAGAGGAACATTGATATGTATTTGTTATGATTCTGATTCATCCTTTCTTAGACTAACCAACACAGTGAATGTAAAGATCTTTAATGAGTACATGTTCCCGGTTATTTCCACGGGGAATTTCCAGTTGTGATTCCATCTCACATTAAAGTGCAAATACCCTTCCAGTTGACAAGTGGTTGCTCTTTCCTGACTGGTAGAGTCAAAGACAAGGTGATGGTTCGTGGGAAAATAGTTTTAGATTGCCTTATGCAACTTTTCAAAACCTGGGTCTTTCTTAAATCAAGCAGGGGTACTTGACTTTCTTAAACAGTAAACGGAGAGCATTTTAATTCTAGTTCCAGACACATGCAGCAACCATCTGTCAATCTAGGCACAAAAACAATCCACAAAAGTCACTGAACTACCCACACAACGCAGCAAAACAACCTGGCGGCTACAAGGCAAGGCCAGTATCCTGACGCTGCCAGCAGTGCCATCTGCCACCCCTTACCTGCGGTCCAGCTTCCAGACTACTGGTGTGGGCCTGCGTCTCCCTGGAGCAGCTCTCTGCCACCGCCTGCCCTCGCTCTGCCCCTACCAACAGGGCTGCCTTGACCGACGTCGTGCCCAGGTCTATGCCCAGCACACAGGCAGGAGCAGGCCTGCCTGCCTCCTCACTGCCCGCCATGGCCGTGGGGAGAGGGGATTGTGTCCCACCTTCCCCACCACCGCGCACGGCTCTCTCTACGGGGTGGCCGGGCGGACACCCACCATGCTGAGCCCCACACGCTCCCTGGGGCACCTGCCCCAAGAGCCAAGGGTGCCGAGGGCACAAGCAGCGTGGGCAGGGACTGGGCAGGCTGGGCCGGGAGCGCAGCCTGCACTTTGCCCTCTGGCTGAAGGTATCTCCCCTCAGCAACACCTGGCTGCTACCCCTCCATCTTGAGGGCCTGACAACCCGTCCCTTCCCCAGCCCTCCCCGGTGACCTGCGCAGCTTTAAGCAAAACTTCAACAAACGACCAAAACGGCGCGTCCCCCCTCCTCTCACAGCCCGCCCGCCCTCCCTCCCTCCTCTCAGAGGCCGGCCGGCCGGCAGCGCCCGGCCCGGCCCGCTCCGCCACACCCAAGATGGCACCCGAGGGCGGCCGCACCGGCGCGCCGCAGCGCGATGGACGCTGGGCGGGGAGTTGATAGGCGGCCGCCTCACGTGAGAAGCTGAAAAGGGAAGAGCCGGGGGTGTGCGGGAGGGAGTTGCGGCGCTGGAAGGAGGTAGGCGCCCTCTCCTTAGCACTGCTTCCTCAGTATTGCTGTGTCCTAAAGCGCGGGGGGCCCCGCTTCACCGTGGATCCTCAGCGGAGGGCGGCAGTGACTACAAGTCCCAGCGTGCACCGCGCCGCGCTGCCGGGGTGGGGAGGCTGGCGGAGGCGCGGTGGCTGCTGAGATTTGTAGTCCCAGGCGGGTGGTGGGGGTGGGTGGAATCCCTTGGTGAGGCGGTAGCTCTATGGCGGGAGAGGGATAAACCGTGAGGGAAAGATGTCCCCGGGGGAGTTTGGGCAGACGGAGAGGCTGAAAGGCCGGTGCTAACGGTCCTTTAGCTGGGCAGGGCAGGGGGCCATGGTGGTGGGGAGGGAGCTATTTGCAGGGAGCTGCTAGCTGAGGGGATGGGCAGCTGCCCCCTCAAAATGTATGGGTCCTGAGCAAAGCCTTCTCGCGCTTTTCCTACAGTTCTTCCACTTTGAAGATGCACTACCTGCTCCCCACCCTGCTGTACCTCTCGCTTGTGCTGCTGGGGCCTGGCGGTGAGTGGTTGGCCATCCCAGCTTGGGCCCACAGGGCCTCCCGGGCAGGGCCCAGGTCTGAACTGGTGAGAGGTGGAAAAGGGGATGCTCTGCAGTATCCCCATCACGCCTCTCCGGGGAGACCTGTGCCATGGTTCCCATCACCTTTTCTTTCATATGTTACCTCTGACTTGGTGTGCTCATGCACAGACAGCACTACGCTGAGGCACTGAAGTGAGGGAGCACTCGCCTCGTGCTCCAAACTCAGCCTCTGCAGAAGCAGATTAAATACTGCCTGTGGTGCAGTCAGTGGTGAACTGGGGAGCTCTCCTGCACTTAAATAACTACCTAAGAACACTGTATAATATATAGCAACAGGAAAAAAAAGTGTCCAGGGCAACCTATTTACCTCTCCATTTCTGCTCTTATTTTAATATAGTTCTTCCTCTTCTCTCTTGTGCCCTTTAAACATACAGTGAATAAAATAGACTTGGATTCCAAATGTCAAGTAGTTGATATGTAACCAGCTTATGGTTTTGGTATAGGTTGTATAGGCACTTGGAATCTCAGCCTCTTTTAAAGCATGATGTGGTACAACATAGCTGGATTGTTGTAAACCCTTAACAGCAATATTTCAGAGTACTATAGTAAGGTGCTTGTGATTCCTAAAGAGTTAAGTTAGTAAATGTACATCCTCTTGAACATCTGGGTACCTGGTTTGAATTTGTGACCCAAGAAGCACTTTTAAACTAACTTTTGGGCATTTATGACTTGTAAGTTACTAGGATCATATCGAGAAACAATTAGCGTGGGTTTGAAGTATGCTATAGCCTTCTCTTGGCGTGAACTGTTGTTGCACTTCAAATATTTAAAATGCTTCCTCGTAACATGTTCAAGTGACAGTTATTTACTTCTCCTTTTGAGTTGTTTAATTGCCTTGAAATAAGCTGCACTTCCTTTGCTCTTTATCATGTGTACTAATTTTATTAACCTGATGCTGCAGGTACCAATGGACAAAATGTCTATATCGCAAAAGAAAGTAGGTAGTTCTTCTGAAGGAGCTATTCAACATTCATAGTAATTGAGATTTGTGGGGGTTTTTTGGTTGGTTGTTTTTTTCCCCCCAGATGGAGTCATTGTATTGTCTGTCCCTGACGTGGTTTCATTAGAAAGTGGAAGTTCAACAAACGTCACTGTCTCTCTGAGGTAAAAATCATTATTACAGCTTTACTTTCTCTTTGGAATGGGGGACAAGCAAGTGGGTAGGGCTTGGCTCTATACTTAAGACCTTCTTGCAGACTCAGTCAATTGTTCATACAGAGTGAATCTCATTGGTGTGACTGGCCACTTCGAGACTATTGCATTGCTTAGTACCCATATGAACCAAGATAGTGCAGCATTCTCACAAACAGCCTTGTATGGTTGGCCTCTGACAATATCCCTTGCCATTATGGGAAGTTGAGCCAGAAAAGATGTTTTATACTGTCTGCCCCATATGAGCTTATTGAACTGTCTTCTATAAGTGACCTTATAGTTCCTCCATTTCTAAGAATTGATACTTAAGAGAAACTTGTGTTTCCTAGAAGGATCACCAAAAAAACTTTACCAAGCAAACAGAACTTGCCATTTCTAGCAAAGAAATGCAGCTACTCCAGAGTGGGGGCTGATGTACCTTAGTCTCAATGTTTGATGCAGTGTATTGCTTACCCATGTTTTTGTTATGTCGGCCTCTTCCCAGGAAATGATTATTAAATACACGCACCCCTCCCCTTTGGGATCTCAATGCCTGAGTAAAGGGAACAGTTCAATGAAAATGTAAGAATTGTGATAAAGAGAAAAACAGCAAAACATGGCTGATACAGTCTAGACCTTTTATTTTTCCAAAGAAAGATGTGGCACTGTAATCTTGTTCATGGACAAGTACAAGCATTTGAATCTTATGGTATTTTAAGTACTGCTGTGCAATTAAACCTCCTGGAAAAATGCTTAGTGGGAAAAATGCTCTGGGAAAGCTGTGCAGGACTCTGTCACTTGGAGGGTTTTTATTTGAGGTTTTTTTTGGTTTTATCTTACTGCGCTGCTATAATTCCTGCCCTTCATCACCCCAAGTATGCGACTGTCATTTCTGCCCCTCTTTACCAGCAAAGGGTTAACAAGCACCATGATAGGATTCTGGTGGCAATGACTTTGCTCTGCCACTTGTGTGGAGAAGGAGGAGGTAAAATGTGGCCATATAACTGTCTAGTGCCCATCACTAGTTCAGATGAAAGAAACAGTACAATGCTAACACACCTTGGTGCTGGTGTTCCTCTGAGCACTCAGTAGGTACTTGTGTATGGACTCTTCATTATGTTTGCAACAGCTGTGAGGATTTAGCAGATGCTCTCCTGCAGCCCTGAAGCAATCTTTGAACTCAGGCACCAGTCTAACTTGTTTCTTCTGCCTTCACAGGGCTCCATTAAATGAGACACTGGTGATAACTTTTAATATTACACACTCATCAAAACGCAGCACCATTGTTGAACTACCTGATGAAGTAAGTGACAGAACACACTTCTGACCTTATGCAAAAGCCTACCCCTAGTATGGTGCAACTCTCCTCTTTCTTCCCTCCGCTTTGCCTTGCAGGTACAATTGCCTGCAGGTCACACTAAAGCAGTCTTCCAAGTGAAAGGAGATGATGTTGGACAAGTAACAGTTTACCTTTATACCATTAATTCCAACTTAACTGGGTGAGAAACTGGTTTTTTAGTTCCACTTAACTATCCTACAGCTTCCTAAATTTAGGGTAACTATTCCCTCGTTATAGTTAAATAGTTAATGGGACATGGGTGGTATGTAGCTGAGAAGATGTGGTGACCCTCAGGCAATCCCCAGGGTATTCAGATAAATACAGGGTATGGAAGCAGAGTGATAATCTTGGTATCTTAGATTTCATTACTAGATGACTGTGAGTTCTCATAGCTCCTTAGTCTGGTTTTAGTAACTCCTCCCAAAAGGTTCAAAACTACATGTCAGCTTTTCTGATCCTGGAAGCATTTGGTTGTAAATGTCCAGTGGGATACTATTCTTACTGTGCAGAACTTGTTCTGAAGTGCTAATAGCCTGATGCAGCTGTGCACCCACATCACTACCATGAGATATAGGTGTTCTGCTTTCTAGTTAGGGGAGCCCTCTTTTCACAGATGCCAGTCCTCCCTAATATGAAACAGTCTAGCAAGATGGAGAAAGCTGCATTGTATTTGCTTATTGCCCAGATGCTGCTGAGCAACAGGATACTCCTGTTTTACTTCCTCATTTTGGTTCTGCTTTTAAGACTCAAAGCAGATGCGGAGGTAAGCATATGAAATGCTCAACAGGACAGGCGTGATCATGAGGCTTTACTAGGAGAGCGTGAAGAGTGAAATTCTGCTCTTGCATAACAGACCTCGTGCTAAGAGAGTGGAAGCCATAGGCACAAGATGACCTTTTTGAAGATTTCTGTGGTGAAAGAGTGAGGCAAGAAGGAAAGGGTAGGTTGAGGGTAGGAGTGGGAGATATCCTAAACATAACGAGGACACTAAGGAAAAGGGGAGCAACTCAAGTGAAACCAACTCTGAATCTGTATTGTCTTGTCTCAACACCTGGACTCTGTTTTCTTAAAGCAGAACAAGGCAAAACCTCCTGAAAAAAGTGTGAACAGACAAATTAACTAATTCTGCTTGCATTAACCAACAGACCTAGGATTCAATTTCAAGTGATTCATAGCATCATAGTGAGATATGCTGATGAGGTGACTGGCTGGATCTATTTCCTGGCCTGGTCTATCTCCTTTTATCCCCAACTCTTTGAGAACTGGCGACGAAAAAGGTAAGGAGACTTAAGATGTGTTTGCAAGTCACTTGAGCACCTTCTGCAAATCATGTTCCTAGCTTCAGCTACATCCATCTTGGTTGTCATGAATTACACATGGAAAGACCAGGGGAAAAAAGCAAGGCAAAGACAGGGCCTGCATAAGTGCAGCCCCAGTGAGCTTTTATGTGTGCAGGTCTGAGGAAACTATGTCCTGCAGACAACTAATCCCGAGGTTCGGCATCCAATACTAATTTGTGATAGAGGAGATTTCCCCATTCCCTGTGGTGTCCTGTTGTAAATCGTCTGGCCAAGCCAATTGTAGTGACCACCTTAAAAAATTACTTACCTTGTGAGCTGTTTATCAGACAGCTCCTTGTAGTGTAATCATTAAGCCATCTCCCCTTAAACTAAGTGACTGTAAGTAGAAACATAATTATATATGAAAACTAAAGCATTTCTTTCGGCAAATGTGCTACTGCTTATATGGATTCGGGCTGGAATGGTTTTATCAGACTAGCTGAGCTCATGGAGGGGTGAAGTTAAACAGTAGGGATGCAACCTTGTCAGTGAGAGCTGTTGTGAGTACCGGTGCATGGCATGTGAAGGGATATTTCACCTTGCTTCCTGATGAACTCGCGGCATCATGTTGTCACAATGCCTGCAGCTTTGGCTTACATCAAAAATTGCCTTTAAATCAGTACGTTCTAGGGTCAAGTTGTCCCTGGAACTGCCTGTAATGCTCTGATGCATATTTCTCATCTTTCCCCCCCTTCTCTAGTGTTGTTGGACTAAGCTTTGACTATATAGCATTAAACCTTACTGGGTTTATAGCATACAGCGTGTTTAATGTTGGACTCTTCTGGATTCCCTTGATTAAGGTAAGCCTGATTATCTCTTAATACTTGCTGGGGGGTGGGTATCTACAGAAGGGAGTTAAGGCATTTGTCTGGGTTTGGTTTCTCTTACATTTAGGAGGAATTCTTAATCAGTTATCCCAGTGGGGTGAACCCTGTGGCTATCAATGATGTTTTCTTCAGTCTCCACGCGGTAGCTCTAACTCTCTTTGCCATAATTCAGTGCTGCATCTATGAGGTAAGTCTCAATGCTGGCTGACCTGTCAGCTCTGGCAGAGCTCCCTCTGCCGGACACCTCACCACTCCTTTTGGGCTCCAGAGTCCTTCATCGCACTTTCGCTGGCCTTCCTAGAANCAGCCTCACGGACGTTCTGAGCTTATAAGTCAACTGCTTAGGGACTTAAAATAACTAAGGCAAACTGCCAAGTTCATAGAGTTCCCAAACAGACCTCTACCCAGCACACAGATTACAGCTCTACACAGTACAAATGCTGGTACATGCTTTACTGTTTCCTCATTACTTGGAGCATTCTTCAACCTAGGACAGGTCCTCAGGGATTCCCTGCAAGTCAGACTTTCAGACTGCAAGGCCCTCTTATAACTCCCACCCTTTTCAGGGGAGACTGATTGTTATAGTGATTCTCTACTTAATTCCCATTGTAAAAACCTCTGGTCTGAACAACCAACTTTCTCTAGATGGTAACTGTTTATGTCTTAGGGTGCTTCCTTTGGTGATGCTAAACCTAAAACTGTAACAGCCCACTTGTCACCGCTGCTAGGTGCAATAGTCTTTTCTAGTGAAGAATTAGAAGGCAGCTGTGAAGCTTTTACCATAACGGCATTAGCAGCCTTTTGCATATATAGGAACTCTCGGTATCATCAGACTAAACTCAGGAGACCATTACAGATGTGGCACTGATAATGAGCATCATAGATACTCAAGAATACTGCCATAATATTGTTTCCCGCTTGCTCATGAGCAATAGTGTTCCAAACGATTAATATTGAATATTGCTCATCAGCTTTTGCAAACCTACAGCTGGTTGCTGTATCATTCATTTAATCTTAAAATTCCCTTGTGGTATGAGCCTAACTGGTACAACAACAGGTTAGGACTGTAACCTTGCGTAGCCCTGAGCATATTCTGTATCTTACAGTGTGTCTGGGGATGTATGACCTAGGTCAGCCTAAGTGTATCTGCATTTCTGTTTCAGAGAGCAGGTCAGAAAGTATCCAAAGTTGTTGTTGGACTACTGGCACTTGCATGGATCTTCACATTTACAACACTATTTCTTGCTGCAGCTGAGGAAATGACATGGCTACAGTTCTTATTCTGCTTCTCTTATATTAAGTTAGCAGTCACACTGATAAAATACTTTCCACAGGTAAATCTGAACTTTTCTGCTTTTATACTATATTCCTGTCACCCTAAACCTATAGTGTATGCTCTTGAAAGTCTGACTAAACTAAACCAGCAATACTTGTAAGTCTTTTAGTGATAAAACCAGTATAGTTATACAGAAGGCTTCTTAAATGTTAATCTCAGAAATGCTTGTACATGACATGCTGACCGACTTCTTGCTACACTCTTAGGCATACATGAATTTCCGTCGGAAGAGTACTGAGGGATGGAGTATTGGAAACGTATTACTAGACTTCACTGGTGGAAGCTTCAGCCTTCTCCAGATGTTTTTGCAGTCATACAACAATGGTAAGGCTGGAAGTGAGGTGGTGGGGCCTCTCTTAATGGGGTGGGAGAATCCTGCTACAAAGCAGATGTAAACCTATAGGTTATCTTGGGAGAATTATGTTTGTGCTATAGAATGGGTAGCTGTTCTTTATACTAAGAATAAAGAATCTGTTCCTATTTCTTCAAGATAGAAAATGAAATGCCTATTCTGAAGAAACCACAGGAACCGTTCTTAATTAGCTTTGCCAAGATGTACACTACAGTCAGTCTTAAGGTGTGTCGAAGCAGTCTGAGTAACGAACATGAACTTCTCTTAATACCTATGGCATGACCTTGTAGTCTTGAGACAAGCAGACACCTGAGGAGTTAAGATTAACTGTCTAATTTTGTGTTTGACAGATCAGTGGAAGTTAATCTTTGGAGATCCAACCAAGTTTGGCCTGGGTGTCTTCTCCATGATCTTTGATATTGTTTTTATGGTCCAGCACTACTGCCTTTATAGGAGACAAGGGTATGAACCTTGTGAATAACACCACTTGTGAAGACACACACTTTAGATTGAACTTGCCCCTACCCTGGCTGAGGGCTTTCAAGATGCCTACTGCCAGTTACCAGAACTACTGCTTCTGACCTCCGTTTATACTTTGATCCTCTCTGGTACGGAATACAAGCTGTTACCTTGCCAAATGCTGATTGCCAGATGCCTTAAAGGACAGCAAGCCATCTAATCACCACTTGCAAATGGAAGAGTCATGCCTGTTGAAGCTGCAAAGACAACTTAATGTGAGCTGTCCAAGCAACATGTGGCTCTTTCCATTAACAACAGGAAAGAGGAAGACCAGAGTGATGTCTTTCTGATTGGAAGCAAAGCACAAAGAGCAGAGTTCTGGCTTCCAAAGAGCTGAGATTGTGTTTAAGCAACCACTTAATACCTTAATGTAATGACTGGAGACTGTGTGTAGATCTAAGTGCTGCTGCTGACTCCTCACAGACAGATCGCAGTACACCACTGCTCAGGTGGGCTGTTAGCAGGTGTAGTGGTACATAAAAGAATGAGGTTGGTAGCACATAAACAATTGTTAGAACCTGAACTCTGTTAAAAGAAAATACTGAGAAGCAGCAGAAACTCTATTATTTCACTGAAACCTTTTTCAAAGGTTTCAAGTGCTCAGATTTACCTGACTACTTCTAGTGCACTAACCTCATTCTGCTCAGTTCTGCTGACATGCCTTGAATCCTAACTGGTGGATGGGAAAGATTAAAGACTTGTTACAGAGATTAGTTCAAAGTGGATCATGTTGATTAACAGCCCCATGATTAAACTTGTTTTTTGTTCCTGGGCAACTTTGTAACTACATGTGGTATGTTCTAGGTAGAGATCAGGGCCTTGAGTTATTAAAGGTAAGCATTATACCCCTTAAAAGAACTAGAAGGGAATCCATGCGTTTGTACTTGAACACTACTTGAATGCTCAAAAGCTAATATTTCTTACTGAGTGTCAACCCAGGGAGAACTAGAGCCCCTTCTCCCGCTGCGAGAGATGGGGCGAGGTGTGACAGCTCACTTACACTGCAAATACCCACCAGTGGAATCAGACCTCGCTGCGTTGTGTTGATGTAGTCCACAATCCACTTCGAGCCAGAAAAGAGGGGTCAGCTGGAGGCATTGAAGAGATGTGGCCTTCTTAAATGTAAGGAGAAACAGCTCAGGAAATCTGACTTTGTTTTATTGTGTAAAAATCAAGTGAAATAGCAGTACAAATAGCAGTGTATCTTTATAGTAACAAAAATAACTTCAACTTGAAAGCCTTAAAATTTACCACTGAATTCTGAAGTTACAAAAATCAAAAGCAGTATTTGTAGTAATTCCATAGATATAAAAATGGTGAATAGGCATCTGCTGGTACGTACAGAACAGTCTGAGATGCATTAATCACAACAAAGTCCATGGCACAGCAGTAACGTACTGAATAAGTTAGTCTGCCACATCCTCGTGTTCTATTTACAACAGCTTACCTGAAGACTGCTTAAGGAAAGTATAGATATGTATAAATCAACTGAAGGGGATTAAGAACTCCAGTTTTTGGGTAGAGCTAGCTGGCTAACAAACCACTAGGGATGCTAGATAATTAACTTAGTGTTGCAGCAAGACTCTTAAATCTCTGTGGCATGTTGATTCAAACAATTTAGTAGCTTACCAGAAGTTCAAATTTGGTCAAGAGGCACTTCTGCAAATTACTGGCATATTCATCTCTTCCATCCAATAAATCAGTGATTTAAGCAAAATCTTCTACAAGACAGACCAAAACCCACCCCTCCCCTTTCCAGTCTGATACAAGTGGAACAAAGGACTCTACAGCTACAAGCACCTCTTTCGGTAAGTTCAGCAACAGTTTTTCTTTCATGCTTCATATTCCTTTCATTTAAACTTGAATCACTTGATGCTACGAATTACTTGGGGACAAGGAGAATTAAGGTTTTACTCTGACAGTGAAGTTGAACTGTAGTGTCTATGAACTTTTAGTGGACCTCATAGGCATTAACCTTACACTCCTGTGTTACTTAGTTGTTTCTTGTCTGAAGAGGCTGCTTTGTGCTGGGAATCTTTGCAGTAAACCATAATGCCCCAAACCCATCAGCATACTCTGCCTAGCTAGCACACAATGTGGGATTAGTACAGTGCTTCTCCCCGCAGCAGTGTGCAACTCTTAATCCTGGCATTTGAATTTGATAGCATGAGCAGGGACAGGACAGCTGGCTTCTAACAGCCTAAATACAGCAAACCCTCTTATCTTCCATAGCAGAAACCACACTTCCTCTTAAAATAGGAAGCTTTTGTGCTACGAAAGATCTAGTCAAAGTTAAGGCTTTTTCAGTTACTTCCTTAGATAACTAGGGTTTGTCCTGTCCTCCTGAAAGCCATGACTAATTAAAGTCTTTCCATGTACCTGCAGGGAAGACTTTAGAGAAGCACTCTGCTGAGGGGACTAGAGTTTTACTACTGCCAGTTACATCAGAGGAAGGAAAAAAAGTGTTTACCACAGTTAGGAACATGCACTCCTTCCAGACAACCCGTTCAGGTCTAGTATTTGCTTCCTTGCTTGATATCAGTCTATATATGTCCCTCCCCAACCCTTCCCCAACCTGATGATTGATTAGGACATCATGGATTGTTGCACAGCCTTCTGCAGAGATTGCCTGGTCACCAGCAGCCGTACCACTTCTTCGTTCCTTTTTGTCAGCCTCTTCCTAGCTTGGTCGTGGGTCACCATTGTCATGTCCCAGCCATTCACCTAGGGAAAAACCATGAAGGGAGGGAGGCGCCCATGCACCTCACAGGTGTCCTGTGGCTGTCCCATCAGAGCTATGTGGTAGGTATGCTTATGCCACAGCTCAGTCCGTTTATAAGCCCCACAAGCTGTCCTGGAAAGTACCCAGGCAATAGTATTTCCCCCAGCCAGCCCAGCAGAGACTCCTCTCTAGCGTGCACTCAGTACTTTATCTTGGTGTTTACCTGCATGATCTTATCTCCAATCTGAAGTCCTGCAACTTCGGCTGGGCCTCCTTCCGTCACCCTTGTTACATAGATACCCTGGGAAAAAATTAAGCGTTCATTTACTAAATATGGGAGCATTAAATACTCAAGGGCCGTTCTATTGCCAGCACAAAAATAACTTGTAGTATATTACAGGATTCTAGTTCCAAAGAGGTTTGTGCAATATCGGAAATAGAAAGGGTGGAGGGCTAATTTCAAACACGCTTAGTCCGCAAATGATAACGTGGCCACAGAGTAACCTTAGTAGTCAACTGGGCGAGAGGACTGGATACAGCTGTAAGCGAGCGGAGCTTGCTGGGCAAGGTGGAGGTGCTCGGCCTTTTGCAGAGGGAGTTGCTACAGAAAACAAAGAGCATCTCACCTTGTCAGTCTTGTCTTCAGAGAAAGGGTTCTGAGTAGGATCCTGATCAATGCCCCCTCCAATGCTGAATCCCAGAATCAAGTTGTCACCTTGACGAAGCTTATGTATTTCAATTCTTTGCTGAAAAGAGAAAAAGATGAAATAGCTGAGCGTTGTGATCACTGGAAGAAATCTCAAGTGTGTTTCAGACACAGATACTTAAGACCCAGTTAGCTTGCCTCTCTCGGAGGTACCGTAAGCCTCCTGGAGCAGGCTGCGTGACAGCTCCGTAAGCTTGCATGTGGTAAGCGGACAGCTCTGAACCCCCTGCCAGCACAGACCCAGCACAGGGCGTTTGCCGTCTGTCAGTCCCACGCCACCTCGGTGGGGACAACCACTGCCTTTGAGCTGCCGACAGGACAGGAAGCCCTCGGCAAGCTCATGCCATGATACAGCCGAGCGCCCAAATACTCCGGGCTTTACCGCTGCCCCGAGATGCAAGGGGAAACGCTAAAAACAGAGCAGGGCTCTTCAAACATGAGTCACTCACAGCTAGACTCATCTTGCTCTTAATCCACGTGCCTTGTGTTCCTGCCTGGCCTTATCAGTGGAAATAACCATCCTAATAATAGGTTGTTCTTTTTCAAGATAACTTATCAACGCACTTTTGTAATCCAGAAACAGGTTCCTCGCTGCCTGGTGAAGGCAGGCAGCTGACAAGCTTTACGCGTTGCCCAAGTCCCGGGTAAATGCCGGCCTGCGCAGCTCCCGAGCCAGGACAGAGAGCCGCGGCCTTAACCGAGACCAGACCTGCCCAGGAGGCTCCTCCGAGAGCCCCGTCGGACGCGGCGCCGCCTCGGGGGTCCCGCCGCCTCGGCACACCGCCTCGGCACACCGGCACGGCTTCCCTCTCCTCGGGGCCGCCGCCCCGAGCCCCACGGGGCTCGCGTTCCGCCGCAGCTCTGCGGGAGCCCCGCCCCGGCGCAGCAGGGCTTGTCCCGCCTGCGGGGGCAAGGCCCCAC
>VZTV01054920.1:24050-51865 GCA_013400875.1 Anhinga rufa
AGCCGAGGGCGGGCTCTGCGGGTCGGGAGCGCCCCGAGCGGGGCTGCGGCGGCGCGGCCCGCCCGCACAGCCCGTGTGTGTGTGTGTCCGTGTGTCCTTTACCCCAGCCTCGTTGGGAAGGAGGAGGTCCCCGAGCCCGGCTGGGAGCCATGGCCGCGGCGGCGGCCAAGCGGGAGGGGCCGCAGTTCATCAGCGAAGCGGCGGTGCGGGGGAACGCCGCCATCCTGGACTATTGCAGGACGTCGGTCTCGGCCCTGTCGGGCGCCACGGCGGGGATCCTCGGCCTGACCGGCCTCCACGGCTTCATCTTCTACTTCGTGGCTTCCGTCCTCCTCTCCGTGCTCTTGGTGTTAAAAGCCGGACGGCGATGGAATAAGTACTTTAAATCCCGAAGGCCGCTTTTCACGGGGGGGCTTATAGGAGGGCTCTTCACATACGTCCTGTTCTGGACTTTCCTGTACGGCATGGTTCACGTCTACTAAAACACCTAGGAGCCGCGTTAGCTGCTGTGGTTTTTACCAAAGCGGGAGGACTGTTGCCAAAAGTAACCTACCCAACTAGGCCAGCTTACCTTTCAAACCGCTGTCCATCGCTTGTATTGTTCATACTGTCAGTAAATTATGCCCGAGTACAAATGAAGCGGTAGCACTGTTCTAATTAAATGGAATGTGAAACACCACCTGGATGCCTCCCATGAATATTTGTTGGGTGGTTAAGGAGTCACTTCTGTCCCCGATTGCAGGCGCAACCGTGGGGTTTGCTTAACGTAGGCCCTTGTATCCTTTGCGTTTTGCATAAGACACACCGACTACAACCCCTTCTAGATTTGCTGCCTGTCCCTACACGCACATACTGAGGAAGGCGGTGTGTAACACCGCACTCTCGAAAAATAACCCACTGACACAAGGAAATGCTGCACAGGAGCATGTAATTAAGTGTACGTGAAGGTTTGGTACAGAAATGTAATTGAGCTGCTAGCGCAAACGTTACTTCCACAACTGCTGTGTGTACGCGCTGTCAATAAATGACGTTGTCACGGATACTCTTTGCTGGCATATACGAAAGTCGATGGATTATGGTCTCACAAGTCAAACACTTTGCTCTTTTTTAGTACTATTGTGTCCAGTGAAACACAGGCAAACACGTGAGTGCAGTGTCTTATCACCTGCCAGCTCGGTCTGTACTGAGTGCACTGCTGGCATTTTTTGCAGCTGAGCAGGGCACTGTTGGGGTCCCGCATGTCTCCAGCAGGAACAGAAAGGAAAACTCAATCCCCCGCCGTACAGGTAATATCTTTGCTGTAGACCTGCTTGTGCAAACTTCGTGTTTAATTGACTTGCTTGGCATAAGTATGTGACACGAAGGTGGTGTGTGAGACCTGAAAAACCACACTGTACAAGAGTCTTGGAGAGCGCTGCCCTAAAGTGACAAATTTTATTGCTGTGTATTAAAGGCAAGGAGAAAAAAAAAAATCAAAGAAAAAAGTGCCTGAGAAAGGATTCTGGTTATGTTTTGGTAACAGCAGTGGTTGTGGGAATTGTGTTAAACAGAGGTTATAAAGAAGGGAAACATTTTAGGGACTTCTGGGGGCCTGAGGACTTTGGTCACCTAACAAGAGGATGTCGTTTTGTCAAGTTGAAACATTGGTTTCAGTAGGGCACGGTCAGCTTTCTGCGTTACGATGAGCTACTCGGTCACCATGAGTTGTGCCTCGGCCTGATGCCGCATGTGGGGCCGATCACCATGTGTTTCACCACCTAGAAATTATTCAAACAGAATTCAGCTCTGACAGTCAAAAGCCTGTGCTGTCTGAGTGGCATGGTATTTCTGATAGGCCTGACCGCTGTGGTTACACGCACGGTGACCCATGTTTGCCTGGAGGAGAGACTTCTGGCGTGAAGAGGGGAGGCTTTGGATGCCAGTGGAGCATCAGAGGTACACAGCTTATCCTAGATTATTTTAAGTCCACTGTTTAATTTTATTTTCTAGCTAAATGTTTGACTCAATAATGACTTGCATCTGAACAGAAGCAGAGGGAGTGGACTCGAGTGGGTGGGGTTTGCTATCAGTGACTGGATTCAGAGTTTGCCACTGCTAAGGAAAGTAAATTTTAATTTAGAATCAACCTGTACCTCAGAGTAACCACTTTAAAGAAGTTAAAGCAAAGGTGAGCGCAGCTTGCTGTTTCCATTCACGCAGAACACGGGGCCACAGCAGCTCTCTGACGCCACCCTCTCTGCAGCTGTCCCAGCAGTACGTAAGGACGCCGCAGCCCGAGTGCTTTAAATGTGGATATTCAAGGAGTGCACAGAAACACCCCGTCTGTATCACAACAACTCCTGATCAACGGCGACGTGGCCATTTACCGCACACCGATGAGTTTGTACCAAGCCACGGTGTGGAAGCTTTCAATGAGGCAGGAATATTTATTCACCTACTGTCTTCAGGAGCTGGTGAGTCAGTTCCTGTCAGCTCAAGTAAACGCAAACTTTAAACAATGGTATTCTCTAAGCACTTTTCTGAGATTAGCTACATCCCCACGTGAGCATAAATTCACAAAAGGGGCTGCAATGAAACATTTCTCTGTTGAGAAACAAAGAAACACTAGTAGTTCTCGGAAGTTACCAGAGTGTTGAAATAACAGACATGTGTCTTCTAAATTTTCCTCCTGTTGGTGTATTTGGAAGAACCTGGCAAAGTGTTTCACCTGACAGAGCTCCCCGTTTCAGTCTCTGTAGTACAGTTCAGGGTACTATGGAAAACAGCAGAAGCGTTAAGTCCCCCATCCAGATTCCCCCCGCACCGTGAGCAACTGGAAAATGATGCAGAAAGGACAATCCAGAGCAAATTAAACCAGCCGCTGAACAAAGGAGGGAGAACCCAAGATGATCTCCATGCAGATACTCCTCACGCCACAGTGCTTTTCAGCACACTAACCCCTTTCCCCCGCCCAGTATCAACCACAAACACATTGGTCCCTGCCTTGCTTCAAAATACTCTTCTCCCTGCTGTTACCTGTTCAGTGCTCTGGGCCAACTACAACCGGTGGGCAGCGGGCGAGGCGGCTGGGACCCAGCCATGGCTGAACGATTCCCCATTCAGAGCCGCGGCAGGACCTTCTGCTGTTCCTGAGAGGAGCAGAGCACCCTGTTGCAACTGTTGCGAAGGTTTTTCCTGGAGGAGCACCATTTCTAGCCCTAACAGTTACAGAAACGCCGCAGTAAGAGTAACTGCCCCCACTGTGCCACAGGCCCAGTCAGCATCGGTGCTGCAGGATAACAAGCCCCTTTCCCCTGGGCTCTGAGAGCTGCTGAAGTGCTGCGTTTCATTGCGTTTCCCGACAGTGCAGTCCTGCTGCTTTATATCTAATCTTGCGAGTAACACAAGCGAGAGTTGGAAGCGGTGGCCGCAAGCCAGTGGCGCAGGAGACGGGTTGCATCTCAGCCCTCCTCGAAGTGCCGGTGCTGGTTCACAGCAGTTCTATTTCGCACACGGAAGCAAAGCACAGCCAGAGGATAATGCTGGCTGTTGGTGCAGGGACAGATATATCTATCAATAGGTATAAAAACATTCATTTGGTGCCTTCTTTTTCCTTTTATAAAATCCTTTTATAAATCCATAGCGACAACACACTGCTGCAAGTTCAGGATACCAGAGAACACCTCAGGAGGAGAAGGGTGGTCTTTAAAGGACTTTTTGTCCTCTGTGAACCCTGATAATAGGCGGCAGACCTGATCTGGGGTGTCTCCACCTCCCAGTCCTGGTGTGATTTCACACCTGTGTGGTTTTCCTGGAACATGAGTCCAGCTGGCAGACCCATCACTGTGCCTAGAGCCCACTGAGCTGGTCAGGGCTCTGATTCCCATTCAGCGTAGGAGTAGGTAAGGATTTCCTGGAAGTGGACCTGAAGAAGCAAGCAAAAGGTGACGGTTGAGGCAAGCAGGCTACTTCTGCTTCAGGAAGCAATGTGGGCAAGAGGTTCCCAGCCAGGCCTGTCACACCTTACCGCAATGGCCATCGCCCGCCGTACAGACAAAGCCCCAGTTCTCAGTTTCATGAGGCTCTGGAGCTGCCCCAGTTCCATCGCGGGCATTATGGCCTGACAGTGCAAGGCCATTTATAGTCCAACCACGGCACAGCAGCTTCCTCTGCTCCCCAGCTAACTGCAGCACTGAATTACAGAGGGAGGGAGGAACTCATTTGGAGGAATTTAATTTTCTGGAATTAGCCTTTGTTTGCCATTAACGTTTCATGTGTTCCCGTATCTCCGATTTTTATTAGTCATAACAATAAAGCCATTATGTTTAAACATAAAAGCCAAGCCCACTTACTTTACTTCCTCGTACTTTTTGCCTCGGTAAAAGTTACTCTTTTTAATCAGATACAGTAGCACCAGGTCACAAAAGAAAGCTCCCTGCAAATAGAAGGAACTTGTGTTTTATCTTTAGAGTAGAAGAGGAAGTGTTCTGATCTAATTAGCAATGAGCGTTAATTAAAGAAGAATAACTTGTAGGAGCTGTATTTTCCTTCATACTCCATGTAATCTTAGTGGTATTTAGACTACAAGGTCCTGCCTTTAAGACAGGGCACAGACACACACCTCACTGAGCAGCCAGAGTAACAAAAACTCTACCGGAGGAGGCATAAACCAACCATCTCATTTTATCCTCGTAACAGCTGAATGAGGGATCTGGGGCCCGGTATGTTACTTTAAGAAAATATATTCACTTACCGCTCCCATGAGAGCAAGCCCCGAACCGATATTGATAATGGTGGGAATGATGTTAAATTTCCCTGCCTAAAAGAGAAAAGGTCATGAAGTACTCGGTGAAAGAACCACCCAAGAAGCAAACTTAACAGGTGTGGTATTACGCAGGGGAAGCTACTAGTGCCTGTGGGTGTGTTTTGTTAGCAACAAGCAGGCACAACCACGGACGATTTGCAGTGAACAATCGTGGAGGCTAAAGGTCTGCGTGTGTCTCAGATCCAGCTCTTTTTCATGGCTGCGTTTCTGAGCTCGCACCATCCCTGGATTAGGCTTCTTTTTTCTGCAGCATATATGCATGAAAAACCAGGCTCTGGGGCATATTTACTTTTGTTGGACTTCACATGAGCCTCTTCACAAGAGACGCAGACTCATCCGCACTCCAGGTCATCTCCTTTCTTACATAGGGTTAGCTGCACATCGGCAAACAGCGAGAGCCCTTTCCTACAGCAAGCCAGAGAGGCTGTTCTCATCCCAGAGCTGCCTTCCCACTGAGAAATGCCTCCCCGCTTCTTCCTCCCCAGGCTCGGAAGTACTCTGGCCTGGGAACTCACCTTGCCGTTCACCATCACATCAAAGCGGATTCCAAATGCTTTAATGAGCGTCCGGTACTCGACCCCCTTGGCATCCTGGTAATATTTGGCAAACCTGGAATGCAACAATATTGATTTTAACTCCATAATCTGCCCCCACACACAAGAACCCACCTGAATTCACCTATCTCCTCAAACAGATCTATTCCCCCAGCAAAAACAGCTTTAGCTTGCCGTGAGCATGACTCCCTCCCTCTCTCCCTCCCTCCCTCCCTCCGCTGAAGCAGCGTGCTTGGCTGGGGCAGTGCCTGGCACAGTCCGACCTGGTGCTACTTCACTGCCAACTGCCCGCGAGTCAAAGCAGCTCAGCCCGACTGCAGTACTGCGTCGTATTCTCCTCTTCACTTACCTGAAGTTGTACCCAGAGGAGATGGACTTTGCAAATTTGTTATCCAGCCGGCTAAAAGAATAGTGAGGATTACATTCAGAAGGGGCTTTATCAAGATCACAGTTCCATTCAATCTGAATTCCTATCACACCACCCTTAACAAAAGAGAGAGACAGTGTGAGGTTTTTTTAAGCTTAGTTCAATTAATTTGTCTTCAAATTTGTCAGATCCTTGGGCAAGTTTTCCCCAGGGACGAGAACAGCTGCATTTCTGGTCACAGACACAAACACACGCACTTCTGGACGGGCTAAGTGCATGCTTATGATATTAGTCACATTTCACACAACCCTAGCTTTCCCTGTGCTGGCATCCTAGGGGGAGATTCCTCATCCCACCCAGGACACCGATTTCATTAATTTAAGTGGCTGTAACATACTTCATTGGAAAAGATGCTCTTCTATGCAGGGATAAAGTTCATAAGTGCAGAAGCTGGCACAAAGCCTGCACTCTTCTCCCCATGTGCTTCCCGGGATGCCTCAGACCGACTCCATCTCCCGCCCCGGGCTACGCTCGCTGGGTCGAGGCCTGTTTGGCGCGGCAGCCCCGGGTCTCCATGCAGAAACGTGTCCGTTTCCTGCAGGGGAAGCCTCCCGGGGTGTTCTCTGAGCAGGGGAGCCCCACCGGTCTTCCAGAGTTCTGGTTTAAACCGATAGTGTAGTAATGTTGAAATTACCCAAAGAAACCCTGCTGGCAGAGCAGCGGTTTGGGCAGCCCTGAATAACCGATAACTGACCCGCCCATCTCTTCCAGAGGACCTACATCGCCCTGCCTCTCATTCCCTGGGAGAGGATAAATGGGACCAGCATGATTTTAAGAACCAGCATCTCTCCACTGCACTGTGGACAGGGGGCAGTTCCCTGGGCAGTCGCCAGTGGCTCTCCTCACAGCCACCCAGCCAGCGGTGCAGCCAGCCCGGAAGCCGCAAGAGCCCGAGGGGCACTCCTACCTCCAAGGCCATTTCCTGGAAGTCGCTCCCAGCCCACTTGGCGATGTGCCCCAGGATGAAGATGGGGCAGTAGGGATGATCCGTGCTGTAGCGGCAGCTCTTCAGGTAGGACTCATCATCTGTCGCCAGCACATTCATCCTGCATGTAGGGAAGAGGGAAATCCACCTTCTCTCTCCCTTTGCTTGCCTGCACAGCCTGCGCCACCAAGACTGCAGATACAAGGGACTTCTCCAACACCCCTCGTGCGCAACAGAGATGGCACCTTGCCACCAGCCTTGCCACCCTGCGAGCCTCTCCACTGCTGGCCCAGGGAAAGCAGTCTGCCCCCCACCAAAATGACCCCCAGGCCAGGCAGGGACTAGGCCAGCTGAATCTGGGCTAAAGAAAGGACTCACGTGGAGCAGGTCGCCAGAGTGCTCCAGGGCCACCTGGTTTTCTCAAGGAAAAATAATAAAGATGCTAGAAATGTCTAGCTGAGCCTGGGAGAATACCAAGAACGCTCCTTTCTACATTTCTTTATTTTGTTCATATTGTAGTGGCAAATGCAAACAATTATTTTTAAATTTGCATTTTCCTGGCCTTGTCCAGGCACCTTCATTTTTATGGAGGAAGAGGAATATCTGGGAGCAGAAGCAGCTCAGGTACTTGACTATGCACTAGCTGGTGCACAGATCCATCTGCCTTAGCAGCTCTGGTGCATCCCATACCGTAGGAGCCATCGCAGACCTCATTTGGTGAAGGACAGCTTTATCCCAGTTGCCCTCTGAGAAGCTCCAAGCCCTCGTTATCTCCTTGTTCCCTCATGGCCTGAAGCCAAAGGCCTCTCCCTGCCCCTTAGAAGTGGGAATTCCCTTCCCACCCCAACCCGCAGGCAGGTGAAGGACAGTGGAGCAAACCAAGGTTACTGGTTCTGTGATGGAGAGGACAGAGGGATCTCCGAGCACCTGCACTTACTTGGAGAACTTAAACTTGGGGAAACGGATTGAGTTCTTGATGTAAACAGTGAAGTTTTCTGCACTGGCGAGAAGTGGTTTCCTGGAAGAGGAGTGTTTGTTACCTGTTTTACATTTGTACCCTGCCCATACGTTTAAACTGGAATTGCCATTTTGGAAACAGCCAGGTTTCATCCCATGGTGCTAGGCCAGCCATGCCACTTTCCCCACACTGCCAGCAAGGAGTTGGCAAGGAGTGTGCAGGTTGGGGGGAAGCCTCGAGAACTTGAAGCAGCCCTGGGACAGCCAGTGAGCCAAGCAGGGGGGAGCAGAGGGCCAGTCCTGCCAGGGGGCCATGCGGAGCTCCCTCCTGCACTGGAACAGCCAACATTCAAGCAAGCATCCAAGCAGAGGGAACCCAGAAGCCACCCTGAGTGACACGCAAGCTGAGCAACTCAAGCTTGGAAACAGCATAGGACGGCCACGTACTTGGGCTTGGATCTTTTCTCCACTGGGCACCAGGCCAGTATCTCACAAGTCCCTCTGGTGCTCTCCCTGACTTTCAAACAACGGCCGGTCTTAACCCCTGCAGCAGAGACATCACAGAAAAGGTCACGGAGAGCAGCCGCTTCCTCTCCTTGCCTACAGGGCACATGAAAATCAGATGCTTTTTACTGCCACCCTAAGCCCTCCTCCCTGCTGTGCAAGGACCACGCTCTTGCTGCTTCTCTGAGCAGCCCCGGGTGCTTTGGCCCAGCCACCACAGAGCTGTAGGCAAGGCAGCAATCTTAACAAAAGATAGTACAGAAAAGAAAGTCCTTGCTACTTTCTGTCACCAGAGATCTCTGGGGTTGTAACCAGGCTGATGCCTCTGAAGGAACCCGCCTCTACCTAAAACAGTACAGGAGGAGAGAGCCTTCCCTTACCATTGCCAGCCACCACTGCTTCCCCTGCCAGGCAGTCCCCGTCCGTGTTACACAGGGCATCGGGAATGTTGGCACTCTGCAAAGTGGAAGAGGACAGAAGTGAGACCTGCAACAGGAGACGAGACTCAGAGGGGTCAGAAAGTGCTGCTGATGTGGGGTGAATCCTCTGTAGGATAGCGAACAGTGAAAACGTGCAGCTGAAGCGGTAACTGCAGGCCACGTGCAAATAGCTCGACAGTGTCACGCCACCAGCAACACCACCCTGATTTTGGGGTCTGCTCAGTCTGGAGAGTGACAGGATGTGGAAAGCCCAGACATCACCCACCACTCACCAAAACCAAGCAGGCCGCAGCACTTCACCTTAAGAGACAACCCTACCTTTGATAGAAGCTACAAGCTCTCTGAGCTCAAAACTACCCTTCTCTCGGCTGCACGCCGGGTTAATGCAGCCACTAGAGGACAGCCACATCCTGAACAAGCAAGCTGTGCTCTTGGCCTGCACTACCCCTCTGCTTGCGATATGGAAAATTCATCTACATGGAGACAACACTCCCTGGATGGCCGGTGTCCTCCCCCAGCCTTCAGCCCATTCTGAACCACGTCTCCACAGAGGGCTTTTCAACATGACATGGAAAGGCCTCACGCCGTAAGGCACGTTCTGGAAGGCACTAAGCACCCTCCTGTGTCCTGAAGGTAACGAAAGCCTGAATGTTCAGCCCTTCCCAGGATGGGGCTCTTAGAAAGTCTCCTCATCCCGTAATTAGACTGAGTCACCTCAAAGTTGTTTTCCCATGGCCTTTTCTGACCCTGAGCAATCACTGTTCTGGTCTCATCTGCAGCTGGGCAGATGTCCAATACCTTCAACTAAGTCAGCGAGGCTCTACGTGATCAGTGCCTCTGGAAATTAAGACAGCAGAACCTCCCAGGCTGCAGTAACCAGTCCAATTCTCTCAACTCTGATATTACACTACAGAGAAAAACCGTTCGCCTTTCATCCTTCCTGTGTTCGTTGCTCCCCAGGTGGCCTCTGTCACTTCCCACCTCAGTTTTGTAGGGGTCTGGGGCCAAGGGGCTCAGTTCTTCCTACCTCAGGACATGTGGTTTGCCTCTGGTTTGGGGTCACAATCAGATTCGTCATGACAAAGAAGACGTTTTCACCCTAGAATAAACAAAGTAAGGCAGGAAGAGTTAAAAAACCTGGTTTACTCTTAAAGTACCTGTTAGAAGGAGGATGCAGCTCTCTGCAGCACAGTAACACGTCCCTCTCTCCTGATGCTTTTCAGGCCGGAATACAACAATGCCCTTCGTTTGGATGAGGTTGGTGGGTCTCTGCGGCTTAAGGGGCTCGGCTTCAGAGACTGCGTTAATTTGGTGGCAGGACTGCTGAGCCTTGCCTCGCTGGCTGCTCATCTACCTCTTCCATAAGGGCACGGTGCCTGATCAGGGATCAAAGGCCCCATTCCACTGCAGAGCCGCGGGTGTTTGTTCTCAGCCAGGGTCAGGCTGGCTGCCCCAGCTGCACTGTTACAAGCCCAGGCTCACAGAGCAAGGCAGCAGGGCACAGCGCAGAGGCAGATTTAGTGCAACACTGTGGACATGCAATAAAGCAAAACACAGCACTTCTAGCATGGCTGTAACGGAGAGAATACAAATCCCTTTATCGAGCCATTGGGATGAGTGTCTGAGACATGCAAGGAGAGACCTGACTGCAATTTCATCCCTAAAATCCTTACTTCTGGCAGCGTAGTGTTTCCTCTGCATTTAGGCAAAGCCACAATATGTGTGGCTGACTCCCATTCTGGAGCCTTCCTTTCTTTACACATTTACAGCTTCTCTTTGATCCATTCCCCACACTCAGCAAAAAGTTAAATAACATCTTCCCTGAATGATTTCCCCTTAACAACCAAGTACCAAAGGAAACCACAGGAAAAAACAAGCCTGAAGACAATTTTACAGTCAGCAAGAGGGGAGGAAAAGCAGCTTACCGTGGCACTACAGGTGGAGGCTGGTTTGCCACTCAGAAGTGAAATGAATACCAAAATACACCATGTGCTTCTACATTTCTGCCCCGTACTGTGCGCACACAGGAAAGGGAGGAGGGTTGGCACCAGGCCGCAGCTACAGAAACACGGGTCGTCTCCTGACAGCCCCGGCACTGGGGAGGGAGCCTGACCCTCCTCATGCCGCGGGGGCACACGTAACCGTAAGGGCCAGCCCACGGCCCTGGCGTGAGGCAGGGCAGCCCCAAGCATCTTGGACAAAAAATCCTCACCCGTGACAGGAACCGGCAGTGTGTCACGCTCTGCTACCTGTAACACTGGTTGCTTGTGTGAGCGAGCACCTGGTGATAAAACACCTCATCAGGAGCAAACTCTGGACCCCCGTCCCCACAAGGCCGCTCTGAGTCACAACAGGGAACAAGTCGTTTCTGCAAAATTGTCAGAGAACAAGCCCCGGAAAGCGACAAGTGAAGGATTCGCCAGGTGAATCCTTGCTCTACATTAAGCTTAACCGCAAAGTGCCACTGGTTCACCCTGTCCGAGGGCATTCTCAGCCCTCAGTGAATTTCGGTACAGTGAGTGCCTGCCACTTGTTCCGGAGGCTCTCGGAAACCCCTTGCCACACACAGCCCCACCTGTTGCACATAAAGATCAGAGATCTCAGGTTTCTGTCCACGAGAGCAGAGCTGGGTGCCCTCTCACTTACCTGGATCACTCTGCTTTGCACGGGGTGTGTTTACCCCACGTCCCACCAGCGCGCTGGGACACACGTATGTCTGTCCTCAGCAGGAGGGATGTGTCAGTCAGCAGCTGCGCTGGTGCGCTCAGGAGAGCTGCCCACTGCTCTATGGAGGAGACGGGGTTGCTCCCAGCCCTCACTGCCTCCTGCTCCACTACCTGGGTCTCTCCAGCACAAACCAGCCCACCCAGACCCACCAGGACAGCGCGGGGCTCTCCCTCCAAAGCGAAATTACAGATTATGCAGTAGTTAGCAGAGCAAATCACTTAATGCACTGGTAGCAGGCATTCAGATGCTCCTAAAACCCACAGGGGACACATCTCACGGCTGACACATCTCAGTGGATGAACGGTAATCAGCACATGGAGCGGGAAGGCTTGTGAGATAGCTATGCTTCCAACCACAGTCCACAGAAGTTGCTGAGTTTCACTGTGAGCCCGGGGGAGGTTGCTGGAGGCTGACGTACGCTGGGGCAGACTGCAGCAGCGCTGGATTCAATATTGTCAGCTGATTGCCCAGTCACATTTGGCTTCATGATGCCATAGCCCAGACATCTGCGTTGCAGAGCACACCAACCCAGAGGCAGAGACAGCTATCTTTACTCAGCACACACACACACAGCTGTAACAAGATCATTGAGTCATTGGAGAAACGTCTGACAAGTTAAAATACTGGTCAGCATCACCGTTTCATTTCTGGGTGTGCACACCAGCCACCTGCTAAGCGTCCCAGGGCTTCCACACAGCTTGAACATGAGGCACAGCAAGCATCCTGCCTGGCCTTCCTGCTGCACAGCGCACGTCGGTCTGAGACAGACAGCTTGCTGTGAGGCTTTGCGTTAAAGCTGGTGGAGATGCAGAGCACAGATCCACAGGTCTGAGTAAACGTGGGCTGCAGCAGGAGGAAGGTGAAGCCTTATTCTTATGTTCAATTTACCGCTTTCTGCCCCCTGTCAGCACAAGACCCTGATTTTCCCCTCACACCTTTCCCTGCACACGTGGTAGACACCAGCAGGGAAAGCACACAAACAGCCCCCGGCAAGCACAGCTGGGCAATTTCCAACCTGGTGCCGGGCCACGTCTGCTGCCACCTTTTCCCCTTAAGCACCTGCTATGCATCTCATTTTGTCCAAGCCAAGGAAGCAGCAAGATAGGTTTAGCCAGACACATTTCAGGCAACCCTTATCACCCAAATAGCACCACATTTTCTTTCCATCTCCCACCCCCTCTGCGCTGCCCCATGCTTGTCTGCTCTAGCCCAGGAACAGAGGCAAGCAGACACTGCTCAGCTGAGCAGTCCCACCGAAGTCCAAAGGACTTCTGCTGGCAAAGTTCTGCTTGCCAAGTACCATGGACCTCTGCGAGAGAGACAAGGCTGCTTTGATATTTGCTTGAAAGACCTAAGAGAAGGCACAGCATTACCTCCTTGTAGCCCACCTCCTGCTTATTCACAGGAAAGACCCGGGTACATCACTTAGCCTTTCCACCAGCAACCACGCTGGAAGACGTCTTTCTAGCTGAATGACAGACAATAGCAGTGGGGCGATGCCAACCTGCGGAGGGATGACGTAGTCTGCAACATCCCACAGCCTTTCCCCCAGCTCCGTGGTGTTGGTGAAGGCTACCCCTTTCAGCTTGGTGATGACAGAGCTCTGGAGGAACGTGTCTGTGTCCTGATAGCCTTTCTTGACAACAAACACCCACCTGCAAAGAATGCAGCAGACAGCAGCATTAGCAAGTGGGGTCAGGGAACAAGTTAGGCAGAGAACACCAAGACCAAACACCATTCAAGGGCAAATCAAAACATGCCAATGACACCAAACCCTCTGCAACTACTACTATAAATTTAGAATAAACTCTTTGACACAAGCTGTGCTTATCTACAGCACTGGAGGAAGAGTCAGGACCAAGACCCCACACGCAGGGAAAGGTGTAATAACTGGTCATGGGGTAAAAAACCAAGCCTCCCACCTCCCTGTCCTGTGCTATGCTCAGCAACCTCGATGGAAAGAGGGGAGGGCAGGGCTCCGTCTTCCTCAAGATGAAAAATAATATAAGCTTTTGCAAGCTGCAGTGAAGAGGGTGGTTTGTTTCACACATGACTCGCTCCCATTAGGCTACCAGTCCAGCAACAGACCATGGCTGGGGAGATGCAACTCCTGCAGGTGAGCTGAATATTACTAATAGAAACCTGTAGGGAATATTCTTAGCTGGATACAGGATCTTTTGTAAGCCGGTGTGATTGTAACAACCTGACTGCATCCTGGCCTCTGTGCTGGGCTTCAGGCTGCTCACTGGCACACCTGGAAGAGCTGCTGCCTCGCTAAGCAGTCCAGGGAGAGGCTTTGCTCCTTATCACTGGGTGAAACCTCTCTGGCTTGAATGAAATGCTTCCAGTGTCCCCACAAAACTGACAAAGTCACCTGCCGAGATAACAAATCACCCAGACCCTTGAAGAAGCCAAGGGTGCCGGGGCAGGTCTCGGGGGAGGGACGCAGACTGCATTTGCTGGCACAGCTCCCCTTTGCAGTGCAGTGACCTGGAGCGCCCGACCGCATGCAGAAAGTGAAAGCAGCCATCTCTGAGGTGAGTGGCACTGGCATACGCTGCCCTCCACTTGCTACTGGTGACAAACCTGAGAAATAACATTCCCCACCCCTGTGAAGTTTCCTACTTTCCTGTTTCTCCTGGAACACTGGTTTTCTCTCCCAGGAGGGCTCAAAAGCAGACCCTTACATTTTCTGCAGTGAATCGGGGAGGAAATGGCAGCTACCTGCAAGAAATGATGCCAAGGGGTTTGAAGATGACAACCCCCGAGCCTGCCTCTGAGCAGGTACGGGTACGTATCAGGCGGTCAGACATCAGACTAATGCTAACCACCTCTGCGATAAGCTGTAAGTCCCCAGCCACAAAGGAGCCACCGCAGGCACCATCAGTGAGGGTGCCAAAGGTTTGCAGAAAATGGGATAATATATGGAATATATAAAATATATGGAAATAGGGAAGAAAATAGCCAGTATGACCTAGGCAGACTGAACACTCATGGTCACTGGTCATGCTATATCCCTCTCAGATGGAGGATGTGTCCCCGGCAACATTATCTACAGGATTCCTCCTTTAGCAGCTAATGCATGCTAGACTGCCAAGACTTCCCCTCTGCCCTGCTAACTAAACCTAACTAAAGCAGGCTCTGGAACCATACACCTTTCTATAAATAAACCCAGCATGTAAAAATGACTCTGCTATATTTAATCAGTGAAAATACAAGGCGTGAGAAAGATGAAGGGACTCAGAAGCACAGACAGCGAGGGTAAAGACTTTTGAATCACATTCTGCAAAGCCTCAGAAACTCGGGAAGCAATGGCACGGGCATCGCGTAGGCTGGATAATTCCAGGTCTGACCCTGCAAACTGCAAGGAGCGTTGCCATGTTCGTTATGTGTCAGTGTGACCAGCCTCTGGCAGAACTACGCCTTTTCTGAGAGGTGCTCTAGCTACCTCCATGCCAACTCGCCCTGCTCCGAAATAAATGCAAGGCAGCTGACATTCACACTGCCTCAGCCTCCGTAATCCCGGCTGCTGCAGCCCACTCCAGCAAAGAAATCTGCCGCTTTGTGCTTGGTTCCCTCCTATGTAGCCTTGAGCATGTCATGCAGCTGTGCAGACAAGCCAGGTCTGTCCCAAGGCTCAGCAACCATGGCCAAAAACGCTATTGTTTCTAATGGGTTTGGCACCCTTCCCACCAAATACAGAAATAATGGCGTAAATAATGCAGTACAAAGCCATAGTGCCATCTGATCTATTTTTAACCTGATGTTAATCTGGAAGATAAAGCTGAATCTAGCGATCCCTAGCAGGTAAAAAATCAGATATAATGTATTAGACATTACAAAATCCAGCTGTATAAACAAGCATAACTATCTGCATTAAAATCATAAGGCACGGCAAGCTGTCACTGTATGCAGAGTATCCTACATTAATCTTCACCACAACACCAACACGGCAAGCAAACACAACTGCAGCAGTATGTGAAATGCAGGGTGATTCTTACCCCACCAGGTAAGCCAGGATGGAGAGCTGCACCACTCGATAGAGAATCCCCACCTTCTTGTTCTTCGCAATGACGTATTTCTCTGTTTTATAATCAAAAAATGATAGAAACAAACCCTTCCAAGCCACCTGCTCCATGCTCCCAGTTCGCTCTGTACTGGTGGCTGGAGCAGGCAGCAGCGTTTGCCGTTCGCATTATCCACACGTGCTCTGCACAGAAACCTGACACACCAACCCCTTCAGAGCGAGAGGCTGATCTCCTCCCTCCCCTCAGCTGCTTGTCGGCAGCAGCTCTCAGGTCAGAAACCAGCAGCTGCACTAACACGAGATCCTTCTTCAGCTGCTTTGCAGCTAATTCATCCTCTGGGGAAGCCCCTGCTGCAGTTTAGTCCCCAGGCTTCATTCTCTCCCCAACAGTCACAAAATGTTTATAATAAAACATGTTATAGCATGAAGCCATGTTACAGGAACTGAGGTGACAGAGCTATAGTCTCTCACTGTTAAATATTAAAGCCTTTCTTCAGCCTTTACATGATGGCAAAACACATGGTTAAATTTTTAATTTCTCGAGCATTTGCACAAGCAATGAGAATCTGGGTCCTTACCAGTTATCCAAAATGCCCGCCTGGTTACTACATCTTCCCACCAAAAAAACCCAACAACTTAAGAAACTAACAAATAAATTCCGCATGTGGTTAAGGGACCAGTCACCATCATGTCTCACTACAAGGCACAGCAAGCGCTCAGCTAAGCGCCTATAGATACAGAACATCTGATGAAATGCCGAAGGGAGAGGACAGTTTAGCCTTCACTGAGGTAAGAGTTGTTTACTAGCCAGCAGTGCAAGAGATGGCCCCCGGACTAAAAGAGGCATTTGTGTGTGCAAGGACGTGAAACGATCATTACTGAAACCAAGGGTGGACACTGTCTCCTGGCTAAGGAGGGACCAGAACGAGCTCTGAGGTGGAAAATAAAGTAAGCCGGGACCTTCTAGCAGCCTGGCTAAAAGGCGCACCTCACCGAGGAGATCCAGCAGCAAGCTGGGATCCGAACTGCTCCAGGAACCAGAGCTGTACAGAGACAGGAGGATCCAAAAGCGTGCCCTTTCCAGGGGAAATCCCAGACCTCCGCACTGATGGGAGATGTCTCCCGGGGTGTCTTCTGGGATGGGACTGCTCATAGGCTGAATCTATTAGAGTCTATCAGAGACAAGAGGCGGTATGTCAGGCGTGAAGTGCAGGGTTTGCTGTGTTCATACCTGAGGACCCAATTAGCTCAGGGGGTGTTGTCAGGACCGGGAAGGCTCTTTAGATGGCACAGTATGCAGCTGTGATACATGCTCGAACGCGGGTCAAGAGAGTGGGTCGCACTCTGGAGGCAGCAGGCAGTGCAGCGAGGTGATCTGCTCCAGCGCACACACCTCTGCCCTGCGCAACTCTCTTTCCAGGGAGCATCATCCTCAAGACCTTGGGTTTTATGAAAATTTTATTCTGCACCCTCCTTAAATTCCATATCAAGTTTAAACAGATGGTCAAGATTTTTAATGAATATGTGACACGGTTGCTCCAAATCACAGGAGAATCACAGTCTAATAATGAACAAAACACTATCCTCAAAATGCCTCGTTTTGTCCCTCAACCCACAGCCATCCCTAGAGTTTCTTTCTGCAAAGCAAAGGAAACCTTTCTCCAGCAACTACGAAACTAGAGCAGAAATGTGCCTGTGGCCTCCTTTTAACCCGGCGCTCCCCAGCTCCAGCCCCACAGTGGGCAACTGCTTCAGCCACGGCTCTTTCATGAGGTGCTCCTGGGGTGACGGGCAGGCTGCCGAGGGAGTGAGGCCCCTGCTCCCAAGCACCCCCCGGTCGCTCCTCTGGCTCAAGGTTAGCCCCTATCCTGCTCCCCAACTTTGCAGCCGCCCTTCAGCCTCAGCACAAGCAAAGGGCTGATCTTGCTCACCTCTCCCACTCCCCATGTCCCTCCTTTCCCCACATGGGCAACCCTACTTCAGCTCACAAAACATGTTGGCTTCGCCCCAGGCCCCTCCTGGAGCCCTCTTTCTCACTCAAGCAGCTACTACTCATGGTTTCCATCCTCCTCTGTATCCACCCCCTCATTACCAGATGCCTCCAGACCAGATCGTCACTAGTTCTAGTCTTAAATATCCTCTGTGTAAAAGCCTGAAGCACAAATAAAAACTCTTAAAACATAAAATAACCAAAAGAGACAAAACCCTCCAAGAAAACACACACTTCTGCAGGGAGGAAGTAGACCACAATGGTCCATGAGGCCAGAAATTAGTAAGGAAGAAAGGTAGGCTCAGCCTATCTTCCCTCACCACTGCCCAGACCCCAGAGCCAAGCTGGGCCTGGGCACAGGGAGACTGACTCAGCTCCAGGAACCAGAGCTGTACAGAGACAGGAGGATCCAAAAGGATCCACCACCAGATCTTCTGCCCACTCTGCTCCTAGATGAGATACTTTGCAAGCACAAGCCGCTGGGTGACAGCCGAGCATGGTTTCTGATCATGGGTCTGGTCCCAGAAGAACACCATCTGCTTGCCCTGGCCCTGCTTGAACTGCTCCAGGGACAGGACTAAACAGTGAGGATATCCCATGTCTCGGGATTGCCTCCACCACCGCTCCTGCTGCACTAGGAACACCCAAGTTCACGGACAACCAAAGTATCGGTGGAAACAAGTCAGCCCTTGGTGGTGTCTGGAGACACCACCCCCCTCCAGGCCTTACCTGTCTGGGTGACTGCACAGGCTACAATCAGACCAGGAAACTTGCTAGCAGTTAAATAGTGTGTTGCCTCCTGGCCTGGTTTTATTTAATGGCACAGACATAGGTCTGCTATCAGTTTTTGCAATTATTTTCCAGGTCAATTAATGTGAGAAAGGATTTACACAGGTTCGGTTAGAAAAAAATGTTCCTTAAGAGTAAGAAGTGTTCCTGTTATAGGTCTGACCTGAAGATGTCAACAAGCTTTGATCACCAAAAAAAAAAAAAGGATGTAAACCCAACACTTTTCTTGCTTTTTCAGAACCACCAAGTAGAAGCACAGTTGTAATAGTTGTTTTTGAACACAAAGCTTCAATTTGTATCAAACGTTTCTCAAAATATTCCAAACACTGCTCAGCACAGGCAGTTGTGCTGACAACAGCACTGCTGACATCCTCTTGCAGATACTGCTCTTAACGCCTCTAGTTTTCACAACCTCTTTTTTTTTTCTTGCCTAGAAACCAAGATTATTGGTGTGTTTCTCAAAGTATCTGTGGGCTTTTCAAATAAAAGCAGCTTCATTCTCGGGGCAGGGGTGAATAACACAATCTAATCATCATCAGTTAAAGACAAAAAACCAGTAGTTTCCCTTAGTTCTTCTCAAGGGACTGAGGCGGATCTCTTCTACAAGATATCTCTCTTCTTCAGTCCAACATTTTTAATTTCCATGGAAAGAATCCCGTTCTGCTCCTTTCCCTTGAGGGCTATTTGCTCAGTCTGGAAATTCTCACAGGGAGGATTTCTCCTCCAGTACCAAAACTCTCCCTTTCTCTCTCTCTTTTTATATTCCTGACATGTTACACCTATACATAACTCCTCATACTGCTCTCGGAAATTGCCTTCTCATTATTCGCATGTAGTCACGGGGCAGACAGGGACGTGTATCCTGACTGCTCCTCATCTGCATTTCTCTCCACCTGTCAGTAGCTCTTTGGTGTTAAGCTGCCCCAGAGCTGAACTTAGCCCAGTCACGAGCCCATAAATGCCATGTAACGGGACTGTGGAAATTAAACTTTGGACCCCTGCTCTGAGACAGTGGCATTTGAAACACGGCGAGGTCACGTCTGTCACTCTATGGCATTGTAGCACAGAAATATTTCAGTTCAGCCCAATAGCATCGCACCCAAAAGAGACTACGTGTTTTCCAGGCAACAGCAGACAGCCCTGGCCAGTACAGGCGTGATTCACTGGAGGTGCCCGTTTTAGGCACTTGTCTTGTTCGCTTCCAGTTCCAAACGATCACCCCCAGGCACTCTCAGTGATCCCCACTTCGCCCTGTACTGAGCTATCAAGTGCAACGGAAAACATTGGCTCCCAGCCGCATGGCGGCTGACTCATGCTGAGACGTCTCTGAAGCACTGGAAATGGTCCTGCAGCAAGTGCCTGAGTGATGCAGATATATCATCCTTTAGAAATAGGCACCAGACGGACTACTGAAATAGAAAGGAGGTAAGAAGCAGAGGATGTAAACAGGAGATAAACTATTTTAGCAAGGAAATAAACAGTGGAAAAGGCAGAGGTCAGCTCTCTCCGTTAGTGTTTTTTCCTCACAGTATCACACCTGTAGGTCAACACCTAAAAAAACCCCAAGCGGAACAGTTAACAGGTTGAAAAAGGAAGTTGCTTTTAAACCACAGCTCGTGCACACAGAAACACAAGGAAATCAGCAACGTCAAGCATGAGCTGCTTTCAGAAGATGATGGGTTTAGATGCAAGAACAAAGAAATGTGTGTGCAGCCTGCAGTGAAAAATGTTCTGTCCAGCTTCTCTTTTAATCCTCGTGGTGACTTTGCGGTGTAAAGAAGTCGGTTGCTACTTGCCAATGCAAAACTGACCCTAACCAGCCACTGTATTTGCCCTCCTAACTAGCACCCCTGCACACCCAGCCACAATGGAAAATGAAATCTTTCTTGCAGGAGTTATTAGAAAAACATTCAAATTTTTTTTGCCTAGAAAGGGCATCTGTGGAAAGAGTCCTCCTATCATCCACAGGAGCATCCAAACCTGTCTGTAGGAGCAAGAAATGGAAGCGTGCTGAAGTTCCAGAGTATATTGTCTCTTTGATTCAACTCATCATTTCCAGCAGAGCAATTTCCAGCCTTTGAGCGCATTCCTGGTTGCTTCCCCAGGTGCTGAATCCCCTATACAGCGTGCAGGAGTGGAAGGGACTGAAAGAGTTGATGTCTCAAACATTGTCGTAAAGTGGGATGTAGGAGGCGGGAAACTGATGGACACAGAGCCTGGGCGGCACGCTGGAGGATGCGCAGTCCCAGGTTCAGCCGGGCCTCACGCAGCGACTTGCTGAGGTCATACAAGGTTTATTTGAGGAAGGGGCTTGTGACTGCCTGAAAGACCCCTCGCGACCACCCCTCACAATTGCGCCTGCGCAGAAGATCATGAAATTTCTGGAACAAGAGCCATATAAGCTCACAGAAGGCATAACCGAAGGCGGGGCTTAGGCTACAAGACATTACAACAAAGAGACTGGCGCGCGCCCACCACAGGAGGATTGTCATGTCTGTCATCATCAGCTCTGGATCCAAGGGTGGTGATATCTCCCTGTCTTTCCCTTTCTCTCTCTTTTCCCCCCTCTCCCTCCCCCCACCTTTCTTTTCCCCTTCTTTTTTTACCAATATTCTTAATAAGAACCCCCACCATCCAACATCTTTCCATGTTTTCATGTTAAAGTTGCCTTTTCAAGTTAAAGTGACTTCTGTGTTGAAATAAAATGTTTCATTGATTGTTTGGTGTTGCTTCACCTTAATTTAGTCCGAGGGGTCATCAGAACCTTGGTTGCTCTCCCTCTTCCTCTCAGGCTGGGACGTGGCAAGGACATCTTGTTATCATTAGCTGGAGGGTTTATCCACTCCTTCTCCCAGCCCAAGAAGTGAAAGTGCTTGAGGAAGAGGCCCAAAAAGAGGGAAGAGAAATACTGCACATCTGATGAAACTAATCCACCATGCCCTGTTCCGTGAGAGAGCTGGCACTGCGTCAGATCACAGAAATGAAATAAAAACGCGTGTAAAACATCGCTAGGAGATTGAGTGCGATGACAGCTGGAACAGCAGCATTAGGCAGTGCTGTACTGCAATGTTTTCAGCTTCTAAAGTCAGCCAATAAAAGCATCATTGGGGAATAAGAGAAGAATTTAAATCAAAGGCCTGAAAGCTGAACAGGTTTAATAAAATGTGTATTCACATTAACCACTGACTCAAAGGTGAAACCCTGCTCCTGAATATACCTGACATCACTTTTTTACTTCTTTGCCAATGGGCATCATCCCCGGTTTGGAAAAATATGAAACTGGTCCTGGCTTGATAGCTCTATCAGAGCTTACCTTGCTGACGAGACGGCTTCATCCCCCTCCTTCACCTTCATTACGTAAACAGCTAGAAAGGCTAGACTGTTTTCATGAGCAACACCTCCCTGGAATTACCGACTGGTAACTCTTTCCAGCCATAGGAAAACATACATGCTACTCAGACTGCACCCCGAGAGTTTTCATGAGCAACACCCTCAGCCTGGCGCCTGACCTTGCCTTAGCTCTGCAGGCTGGTGGTCCTCTGAGCCACTTACCTGTTACCTCCAGCAAGAGGCTGATGTATCCCAGCTGTGCTGCGCAGAAGTACTGGAACTGGTTTAGCCAAGCTGGCAGAGAGTCAGAGCAACCTGCTTGCAGCAGCGCTGCTCCATTCCAGCTCATTCATCTTGTTATATTAAGAGACAGGAAATTTCTCTTTTCAGCTGCAATCCAATTAGTCTCCAAATAAAGCTGCCCCAACAGGCTCTTAAGCCCAGCAAAGCACTTCACGGCTCCCATCTGATGCTCTTACATCAGCAGCCAGCACTTAATAATGAAGAACTACTTATGCCCTTTTCCTGAGCAGCAGACATCCACTTCACTTACTCCTGCGAACCACCAGGCCACTCCACTCCCCCAGTTCAACACATGAACCTGTCAGCTTCTGAGCCCGCTGAGGGAATTATAACCCAAGGCTTGCGAATCTCCCTGGCATAGGAGAAAGACATAAGCAGCTGGTATCACCTCTGATTAAAATAGCATCACAAAATGCATCTGGTCCTCCCCTTCAATGATACAATTAAAAAGCTATCTCGGATACACCAGCTCTCGTCAGTCACCACCACCTTCACACCTCCTACTCCTTGGTCAGATCACTGCAAAAAATAGCCAAAATGTATTTGGCCAAGCTCATCTACCAGAAGCTAATATCCAAACCCGGAGCGATGGAGCCGAGCCAGGACTCAGAGCTCAGACAGCGGATGGGGACGGGTGATCAGCACCAGTCAATGGGTAGAGAACAAGCACCTGTTCTTGCCCTCCTGGGCTACCAGCAGCACTGAGCGTCATCTGTCCCCAACGGAGCAAGACAAAGGTAGAGTAACAAGTCCCTCCAGCCTGATGAGCAGCGCTGGGAGAACAGACCTGACTGGAAAAGAATTTAGAACATGATCCACACTATTCTGTGTTTCCTACTCAAGAGCAGAGAGACTCACCCACCTCAAGAAGCTGTGGGTCTGCAGACACTCTGCCACCTTTGTGTGATGCATAAAGATCATGAATGGCCCTTACAGCTCAGAGGCCTCTAGGATATCTGCAGCAGCTTCTCTGCCCATGACACCTGGACACCAAACAGCCTGCTAACGCATGAGCCTGGCTGGGGACAGGTGTTTAATGACTCTGAACAAGTCACATTTGCAAATCTTCTGTCACTCCGGAGGTAGCATAACTGTGCCACTGCCAGAGTGCACTAAAGTCAGGGCCACGCAGCAAGGCCACAAATGTGGACAAGGCTTTTTGCACGGGGGATTTTATTCAAAACGCAGACGGCAAATAAATTTAGAAGCAGACACAGCAAGGCTTCCATGGAAACAGCACAAAAAGCCAGCTGTGGTTTGGATGACTGAGAGTCCTGGCAGTCTTGACTAATCCCTTAAGTGCCATCCAATTACTGCAAATGTGTTTGGCATCTACTATAGCAATTGCAAAGAATTAAATGGTCGGATGGCACTCATCAGAAATTACAAGTCACAGAACCCTGTAATGCATTTAAGAAAAAACATCTAACAAGGAAAACAGCATTACCCACTGCAAGAGCTGACCTCCTTGAGAGCCATAAGGGACAACAAAAGGGATCCAAGTAATGAGGGAAACTTCATTCAGAGAAGAAACTAGAAAAAAGGAGAGAAAGAGGGAGAACAACAAGATTGGCTGAAGGAGCTGGTTTTGTTTAGCCTTGAGAAGAGGAAACTCTCCTTGCAACTCCTTATTCTTAGCACAGCTTCTACAATTAACACTCCTTCCCTTAGGAAAGTAATCAAAGAAGCTAGAAACAGCTTTTCTGGGCCCAGACTTTCCGAGTCTGATCTGACTGCAGAGATCTCCAGGTGCTTCAGAAGACATAGGACTTCAATGTGAAATGGAGAAGGTCTGGGAGGGAGGATGGGCAGCAAGGCCATAACTGCTGGTATACTGCAGTCCTTTCACCAAGAGTTGTCTGCACCATGTGTCACTCAGTGCAAGACCTGTCTAGAGCAGTGGAAAAAGCAGACAACACATTTCCTTCCCCTAAGAAAAGCTAACATGCTCTGAAACTTAAAAATAAATTAATAAGTGAATAAAAAAGGAACCTTTGAAAAAGCATCTTCTTTATAAAGCCACCACCTCAGTCACTACTGTGCACTGCGCCTTCAAAGGAGCAGCCCTCTTGCCTGAAGCTCTTCAAAGGGATTCTCTCTCTCAGCCCAGCATATTCTACTTTCCATATACTTAGTTCCTCAGAAAGGTCCTTCTGCACAGGGAAATACAAAGTACAACAACTTTGTAATAGCTCTGCCAAAATTTGGACTGAGTGATCGAGAGTAGCCCCAGAGACTTGCTACGCTACCTGGGAGAGAGTACAGCAAAATGCTCAAACCACCTTCAGCCAACAAGTGCAATATAGGGTCAGGCTTCTCTTGCAAGAATTCAGTTTCAAAGAAGATGCAATTAAAAATGCTACAAAACAAGGATTTACAGAAAGGGGGGGTGTGACGATAAAGCCATTCAGACCAGGCAATGCACATTTCTTTCCAAACAGTATGGAGCTGTTATGACGAAAAACCTGACACGGGAGGTTCTGAGCTCTCGCCAAGGAAGCTTCATTTCCTCAACCCCTGGCACTTGTAAGCAGATCCGGAGCGACCCACTCTCTGTACACAGCTCCAAGGAACTCTACAACCAGCCAGGAGGAAGAGAAAAAGAAATTCCAGCCAGAAGAACGGCTGCAGATGCTGACCAAGCTGGATGACAGTGCGAGATCTCTGCACCTCTCCCCCGTACTGCTGAAAGTCACACAAGGGCCCTGTACTCCTCAGACAGGATCTCGCTGTGGTACCTCTTACTTTTGTCCTAAGCAGGCATGCCAGCGTGCTTAGTACCTTTAACTTCTGTTTGTGAGCCAAATTTAGCGCTAGGACACACCCAGGGTTGTACAGTCTGCAGGATGCCCATCCCATCATTAAAGTGATCTCTGAAAGGCATATATTAACAGCAGTACCTGAGTACCAGACAGGCGTTTTACAAGGACATTTCAATGAAGGCCACAGTTTGCTTGTTAACTCTAGTTTTCCATCAGGCAATATTGGTTAAGCCAAAGATGACAATAACTGGTTTGCCTTTTGAAGGTCTGAAGGAAAATCTGTTTGACCTACTGCTGTGTGTTAACACATATTACATTTTTGGGGTTTATGGTTAGCCAAACATGACAGAAGTAAAACAACTACACAATTAGGAACAGAGAAAGCCAAAGAGAGGAACAGTACCAAGTGTCTGTACTCATCCTTCTTTAAAAACAGCAAGCACCTGAGGGGTCCTAAGATCATTTCATTGCTCAGGAAGGAAAACACCTGGTGCTAAAGCCAGCCACAGGGTTCAGCTAAGAACCTTATTTCCCCCAAGCCTATAAATTGCAATTACTGATAATCTGCAGCTGATAGACTGAGGCTGCTCATGATTCACATTACTTTCTGTCACACACCCAGCAGGGAGAACAGTGATACTGCTGCGGGTGACACTGCAGCTCACTGCTTGGCTCTGCCCTTGATTCAAACACAGCTGCTTCAGAAGAGGTGTGGTGAACCAGGCTGACTTGGGGATGTACCTCCTGATACAGGAGTCTGTCTGAACTGGCAGTGAGGTCCATGATACAAGTTTTTATTTGTGACCAAAGCAGGACTTGAAAGCAGCTGAAAATGGGAAATCGGAAATAAGATTGTAAGGTACAAAAAAACTAATCACCACATACACACGCTTCTGAGTCCAAGAACCAGGGACATCAAGGGACATACTTTACTGTATTAAAATGCACAAATTTGATTGTGTGTATAGATATATATATGCAAAATGCTTGTCTCTCCATTTTCATCAGCAATAGCAGGATGGGAAGCTTCCCCTAATTGATTTACATTTCAATCTATTCTGAAGCTACTCAGTACTAAAATCAATTTAAAAACCACTCAGCATCACAACAACTGACTGCAATCCACTACATAGATCTAACAGGCTCCAGGATGACTTTTCCTAGCATATCTATGTTAAAGCAAAATTTCTCATGGGGACTCTGGTTTATCAATACCAGGCAGTCCCTCTATGATGAACAGTCAGTTCAAATTAAACAAGCAGGCAACTGGATTCCCCAAAAAAGCTGGGTTGCTCCAGTCAAAACAGCACTTTGGGAAAGTACCAAGATCTGGAGTGCCTTAGCTCTAGCAGGGAATAGGAATTGTTTTGCATCTTAGCCAGGCTTCGACTCTGCTATTTCCAAAAAGCCAGTGAAAGAATACAGAGCTTTCGGCTTTGGCCAGCTTAGTCTTCAGGAAGTATCTTCTTGCGCCATCATAATTTTGTATTTTCTTTTGAAAAAGCCACACTGGGGAAAAAATTAAAAGAACTTATTAAGTCTTTTTGTATGCATTAATTGTTGCTTTTTCTTAAAACATTTTTAAAAGTTTTTCTTTCTCAGGGTTGTGGTAAGTGAAGGAGCGAATGCAGGATGCAACGAGGCATGACTTCCGACAGAGCTGTAAGCCTGAAGGCCTACATTGTTCAAAACTTTTCAGAACATCCATAAACAGTTCGTAATGTTCAAATGTTCTGCACCTCAGGATGTGAGAGGTTATACTGCAACACCCGGAATTGCTTACAGTGCAAGAGTGAGGTTTTACAGTGGTAAGCGGCAGATGTCCTGCAGCACGCATTTAAAAAAATCGCTTTCATACTTAGCGAAATCTTAAAAAAAAACCATTAAAACATCTAACAAAAAGATTTCTATTTTGTTGTGTGTGCACTAACAATACCCACTTTCCAGAGGAGCAGAATAATGAGCGCCAGCAAGAGAAGTCCACCAACACAACTTCCTAGGACAACAGGCAAGCGATTGAACACTTCTTCTTTCAGGAAGACAAGAGTAATCTGGAACAGAATAAAGGCCAGCTGTTTTTTTCTTGGTTAGCTTTTAATTGTCAAAGCTGTATAGTCTGAGCTAGGAATCAAGCTTTAAACTATGCTAGACGCACCATCAATCTAACTATGCAGGTATTTGGCTGTATAATATGAAAACATTTTTTGTACTGCAAGCCTAGTCGAAGGAGTTAAATTTACTGAGTCTTCTTTAGCAGTTTACCATGATTACAATAGTCAGCAGTGACAATCTTTCAGGTTAAAGAGCGTGTCTTCACCGGGGAAAGACAAGGAATATTCGTGTTGAAATCCCTGAGAGGACAGGGGTTCTCTGTGACACCACAAGTGTCAGATGATACACAGAGTTCGACACAGAACGCTTAAAGCTTTTCTGGTATACACTAGCAAATATCCTCCCTCTGCTTTTATCCTATAGTCAAAACCCGATTTCACCAAATTCAGCGGCAGAACAGATGTTTGCTTCAAAAGGTCCAGGATTTAACTCCGGGAACTTGATCGGTTCTCTGGAGTCAGCAAAAATATCTGGATTTTCATTTGTTCCTGCCCCAAGAGAAGGACCAAGCTGCCTACATGATGCTCTGATACCTCAGCGTAATGATTCTCTTCTTTCAGGCCCAGATACAGTTCTCTGTCGAAGGTGATTTTTCCAGGGACCAGCAGAACAGTTTTGCTTTTTAAGAACTATGGAAAAAGAAATAAAAAGAACAAAATATCAGTTGCTTTTGAGTCTTTTCAGAAAAAAAACGTTTTGCAACAGCAAACCCTTATTCAGAGCGCAAGAAGGACCCTGTGCAGTGCTGCCACCAAACCGTGTCTTGTGTGTATAACCCTATGTGTACCTATCGCTCACGAGAAAGTGATTGCCCATGAAAAAAGCGCGATGAAAGCCCGCGGTACCGGAGGAGTCGTTTCGCAGGGAGCAATTTCTGAAGGAAGGAAGAAGACCGCAGCATCTCTTTGGAGTGCCGAGCGCCTCCTGGGAGACGTGCCACGAATAAAACATCCCTCTTGCTCGGCAGGGTCAGAAAATAGCATCGCCCGCGGAAGAGCAACGTCTCCTCTGCGGTGCGGGTGAAACCCTTGCCCCGAACCTCTGGCAGGTAACGGGTTCCAGCAGACGACGACGACGACGAGGATGAGGATGAGGACGAGGACGAGGACGAGGACGAGGACGAGGACGACGACAGGGCACGGCCTCGCGCGCTTACCTGGTGCG